>JBBPKN010000098.1:0-76040 GCA_038089275.1 Pulveroboletus cf. rosaemariae | reverse complement strand
TGCACACTATATAGAACAATGGTGAAAGAATCCTTGCACATTTACTTGGACTTCCATGTCCCCCTCTGTTACATCCAAACTGGAGAAAGATCCAAATGCAATGGAGGTTGATGCCATAAAGAAGGGCTGCCTAACCAAAGCAGGGAGGGGCTTCTGCATCAAGAACAAGCTTTGCTTCAGATGCTGAAAACCTGGTCACATTAACACCACCTGCCCTAACTTTCCCACTTCTTCCCTGATCAACCACCACCAAGGAAACCCCTCACATCAAGACAGTCTCTGCCAAAGAATCAATGACAAAGATTGAGGCGGTTAGTGACAATGAAACTGATAATGGGGTGGCAAGAGTAGTTGTCAAGAAAAAAAGAAGAAAGAAGATGAAAAGGCAGGGTTTTTAAAATGGAGTATCTCCCCTACACAAGGTACTCCCTCCTTCTCTTATGCACCTGTACTTGTATCCACTTCCAAGAAATCTATAAAGATTGTGATTCAAGTTTCCTCCTCTTCCTATGCCAAGAAAGTTGTAGCCACTTGTGCTCTTGTTGATAGTGGAGCACAAATCAACTGTATAGACTGGAACTTCATCAAAAAGAACCAGTTTCCCACCATCAAGCTTTCCAAGCTGATTGTTATCCAAAACATCAACCACTTGAAAAACAAGAAAGGCAAGATTACCAGAACTTGTGATCTCCTCCTCTGTTTTAAATAGTCAGTTCTTCCAGTTTCCTGCTATGTTATCACATGTGGGAAAGAGAATATTATTCTTAAACACCCATGGCTTTGGGCCACAAACCCCACTATTGACTGGATGGCAAACATGCTCACCATTTCAGACCCTCCTTCTGATGCAACCACTTACTGCATTAACTCTGTCCATAAACCTTGGTTTGATGGATTACTTGAAGACATCATTGTCCCTCACAATGAACTCTTGGTCCACTACCTGGACTACATCACCCCTGAACAGTTAATCAATGACTTACTCTACAACCACCACTCAAGCAGGATTCTAGATTGCTGCTTCTCCTACCTCCCTGAGATCACTGTTGCTTGGCTCACTACATCCACTGAGCTAGCCATTGAAGCTGAAAAGGCTAAACCCAAGATGACTCTTCCCCTTGAATACTCTCAGTTCTTGTTGGTATTTTCCAATATTCCAAAAATCCTTGATTACCTTCTGCCCTCTCACCTCTATGATCACAAGATCAATCTGAAGGACATGTTCATTCCAAAAATAGGTAAGGTCTACCCCTTATCCCCCTCAGAGCAACAGGCCATGAAAGAATTTCTTGAAGAAAACCTTCAGGCTGGGAAAATCCATCCTTTCAACTCTTCTCAAGCTTCATCCTTCTTCTTTGTCAAAAAGAAGAATGGAAAACTCTGCCCTTGTCAAGATTATAGATATCTCAATGAACACACCATTCACAATACCTATCCTCTCCCCCTTATCTCTGATCTTATTGATAAACTCCAGGACACTCAGCTTTTTACTAAGTTTGACATCTGTTGGAGTTACAACAACATCCATATCTGAGATGGACATCAATGGAAAGCCACCCTCATCACACACAAGGGGCTCTTCAAACCTATGGTGATGTTCTTCAGTTTGAATAACTCACCTGCTACTTTCCAGCAATTCATGAACAATTCATTCTGGGATATAATCACTGAGGAATGGCTCATCATCTACATGGACAACCTCATCATCTCTTCCCCTGATGCTAACACTCATCAGGAACACACCTCCTGTGTCCTTCAATGGATGACAGAACTCAATCTCCATCTCAAACTGGAGAAATGCACCTTTACCATGTCCCAGATTGAATACCTTGGGATGATTGTCCATCCTGGTGAGCTCACCATGGACCCTGTCAAGCTCACTGGTATTTCCCAGTGGCCCACTCCTTCTAAAGTCAAGGATGTTTGTTCTTTCCTTGGCTTTGCTAACTTTTACCAGCAATTCATTCCCAACTACTCCACTATCACCTGTTCTCTCCTTGACCTCACCAAGAAGGCCATGGCCTGGTCTTGGTTCCCAGCTGCCCAGAAAGCCTTCAACTCCCTCAAGGCTATCTTCCTGTCACAACTGGTATTGCAGATGCCAGATCTTGCTTGTTCCTTTACTATTGCCACTGATGCCTCTGCTTATGCATCTGATGGTATTATTCTTCAAACTAATGAGAATAGGGACTGGCACTCCTGTTCTTATCTCTCCCAGACCTTTTTCCCCACCAAGCAGAATTACAATATCTACAATTGTGAACTCCTCATGGTTATTCACACTTTGAAAGCCTGGAGGCAGTATCTTCTCAGCTCTTCTACCCCTGTTCAGGTCTTTACCAATCATAAGAACCTGACTTACTTTAAATCCCCTCAGAAGCTTAATTGCCATCAAGCTTGTTGGCTTCTTGATATTGCTGACTTTAACCTATAACTCTCCTACATTGCTGGCACTTTCCTTGCTGGGCCTAATGCCCTCTTCCACCACTCTGATCTTTGTCCTGACACTTCCCAGGATAATCAGGAAGTTACTCTTCTCTCCCCCGAACTTTTCATTAACCTCATTGATGCTAACCTCTCCATGCACATTAAGAAACATCAACAGGGAGACTCCCTTTACCTCTCCATCCTGCAAAAACAGGATGCTTCTGTGGACAAGACATTTCTCTGATTCTGCACCTTCAACTGGAAGGAAATTGATGGATTGCTTATCTACTGCAACCCCATTTTTATTCCTTCCTCTATTAACCTCCATTATGAGATTCTTCAGCATTGTCATGATCACCCCTCTGCTGGCCACCCCAGTTACCTGAAAACCCAATAACTCATCTCTGCCAAGTTTTGGTGGCCTGGCCTTGCCACTTTTATCCACAACTATGTTGCTGGCTGCTCCATTTGCCAACAGAACAAGGCAAACACTTACCCTTCTACTTTCATGCTCTCTCCCATCCACTCCACTATCACATGCCCTTTTTAGCAGATCTCCTGCAATCTCATTACCAATCTCCCTCTGTCCTCTGCCTTCAATGCCTTGCTGGTCATGGTCAACCACAGGCTTATAAAGGGGGTAATTCTTTGCCCCACTAAGAAATCCATCACCACTAAGGAGATTGCAACCCTCTTTTTTCACAAAGTCTATCTCCACTATGGTCTTTACAACAAAATCATCTCCAATCACAGCCCTTAGTTTGCCTTTACCTTTGCTAAGAAGCTCAGAAAACTCCTTGAGTACAATCTCTCCCTTTCCACTGTGTACCATCCTCAGTCTGACAGTGAAACTAAATGAGTTAACCAGGAAATTAAAACATACATCTGCATCTATTGCAGTTCTAACTCCACTGGATGGGCTGACTCCATCACCCATGCCAAATTCATCCATAATTGTCACCTCCATTCTGTTACAGGACAATCTCCATTCTATCTTATGATGGGATATAAACTTCATACCCTTCCCTCCATTATCAATGAATCACTGATGCCTGCTGTTGCTGACCACATGAAGGCACTCCTTGCAGCTCACAATGAAGCCCTCATTGCACATGATCTAGCTCACTAGATTATGGCATCCCATATCCATTCCACCTTCTTCCCATTCACCAAAGGAGATAAGATGTGGTTAGAAGCTTGCAATTTGAAACAAGCTATAGTTTACCTGAAACTCTCCCTCAAATGGGAAGGACCCTTTACAATTACAGAAGTTCTCTCCCCAATTACTTATCACCTCCATTTTCCATTCACATGAAAGATTTACCCCATGTTTCATGCATTATTGTTATCATCCTATTGTGAAAATGATGTTCATGGAAAGAATTTCCCTGCTCTACCTCTGGATCTTATAGAAGGTGAGGAAGAATATAAACTAGAGTGGATATTAAAACATTGCAATTCCCCAGGTAACTGTCAGTTCCTGATCTGATGAAAAGGGTACTCAGCAGAAGACAACTTCTGGGAACCTGAACAGAACTTGAAACATTCCCAGTCTGCTCTGGATGAGTATAAACTCCTTCACCCTCATCACTTCCCCTTATCTGCTCCTTCTTCTCATTCCACTATGAAAATCACCCATCATTACAAATAACCATGGCCTTTACCATTGACCAGGGCTTCCACTCATGTAATATCCCTCTTGATACCCCACCAGTCTCCTCATTACAGCTTCCTGTCAAGGAAGTTTCCATTGAGCCATTGCTCATCTCTTCTTCCTTGTCTCCTACTGATACACATTTTTCTTCTCCCCTCTCTGTTCTTACCTCTAAGCTTCCTTTTGAGGACTTTATAGCCTCACCTCCTGCTATCTCCATTGGCCCAGCCATTATTACTCCCATTCCCATTCCTCCTCCTATAATTGATACTGCATTCACTGGCATCCTCAGCATCAATCTTCCACTCTCTGCCCATGCCCTTCATTATGGTACCCTATCTTCTAACTATGCATACTGGATCATGACCTTTGTCATGGACTCCCACCTGGCTGTTCCCATTGGCTCCCACCTAGATATGTTTTCACCCCTGTGGCTGCTCTACCAAATTTATATGCAACTCTTTCATCTTTCTCTTCTCACATCTGCCCTTGCTTGCATTCCCCACACTTGAGTCTCACTCACTCAAGCCCTCATCTCTTCTATTCACCAGGAACTTCTCTTCAACATAGAAGCCCTAGCCTATCAACTCAAGATGGGTGAATTTCTCACTGACCTTGACCACTATATGCACAAGTTGGCTACTGCTCAAGGTTATACCCCCACTATACTATCTGCCTCCTCTTCCCCTCTTGATGATGATAAGCTTGCTGCACTTGAGCATGCTGAAGCTTGGTGAACTGGCCTTCATGGCAAGAATCACCTCCCTCCATCCTACCCTCACTTTTATGAGGTGTGCTTTCACTGCCACTGCCTGGGGCACATCTGAATTAATTGTCCCTCCTACCAATATCCCTACTGCCTCCACTGGCACCCTGGACATACTCAAGCTCATTGCCCTGCTTAATACCATGTCATTAACCCCCTCATCTCCTTCTCCATATCCTCCTCCTCCCATGGCTTCTCCTGCACCTTCTCTCACAGATTCTCCCACTTCTTCTGACATTTCCATGGCTCTTGCCACTCCCAGGGGTCATACCACCACCCTCCCATGGCTTTGTCACCCCCTCCACCTTCATATTACACCAATAATGACTTCTGCAATGACATCATCAATGAAATTGGCTGGGCCAACATCATCAGCTCCCCCAGACCCTCCTATGACACCTTTTGAGGTATTATAAATCTTCCATCCCTAGCAGGGGGATAATGTTATGTTTTCCTCTTTTTCCTCTTTCTTCTCTCCTTTTCCTCATCTTAGCTTCTGCTCTTCTCATACCTTGAGGTGCTTTCTTGTTCACCTTTACTCATAGATTCTGCTCTTCCCATGCTCTAGCCTTGCCTAGACCACTCTCTTATTAAGCTCTTTGCCTGGGCCTTCTATCTCCTAATCAGCTGACTCTTAATCATTCCATCTTTTTCCATCTGTTTCTATACAGATACATTACTCATCATTCATTAGCATAATTACTCAACTGATCTCCACTTGAACCTTATTAGTTGTACTATAAAGTAGCATACTTCCTGTCCCATCTTTCCCCATGCTACTTCTATCTTGCAATTACCTCACAGTTCTCACACCTCCACTTGTCCTTGTACCTATGTACTTGGAATCCACTGCTTGTGTCCTGGCACTTAACTAGAGGATCATCAGTGTCTGATCTCAGCACATCCCTGGGAGTGTAGCTGGTACCACTTAAGCACAATGCCTTGTTTGTCACTTTCTACTCATCTTAAGGCTTATCTTTGATTTGCCTCTTCCATTTTCCACAGCAAGGTCTATGCCTGTCCCTACTCAGGCCTAGTGTAACAATATTCTCTCAAGGCAGACCATTTAGAGTTAGGACAAGTCATATTGAATCTGACATCATAACAGGAATATGATCTTATCTTTATCCAAGCTCAAAAATATGCCATTGACCTCAACTTACTCCATGTCTTCCTTTATGAGGAAATAGCTGCCACCCAAGTTGGATATCAAGGATTCATAGACATCTGACAATCTCTGACACTGGACTTTAAAGTAGATGACCAGATATTTGTCAAGGCTAAGTACTTTAGGACTACACAGCTGTCCAAAAAACTCACTGAAAAGAACTTAGGTTTTTATTCCATCATTGTTCAGGCAGATTCACTGTTCTTCATACTTTGTTTTCCAGAAAACATGAAGTCCATTCATCTAGTCTTTCATATCTCTCAACTCAAACTCTATCTCCAATGTAATTCCCAATTGCATGCAACCACCCCCACCACCAGTTAAAATCAATGGTGAACTAGAGTTTGAGATCTTCAAAATCCTAGACTCAAAGATAGATTATAGGTGAAGGAACTGCAAATTTCTATATTTGGTTAAGTGATTAGATTATAAGTGTACTAACAAGGAGACCTTGTGGCTTCTTACCACTAAATTAGGTCATGCCTCAGAGATTGTTGAGGAGTTTCATCTCCATTATCTGAACAAACCCAGGCCATCTTATAATTGACTAAGTAAGTTTTGTTGACCCAGTAATTTAGTTACAAGATTTCCTATCTACTCAATAATTGCCTTTTCAACTTTCTCCTTATCCTTATCATTGTCTACCATAATCCCTCTGATCTCTGCACACAGATTGAACAGCTCCTCTGCCACCTCATCAATCTTCCTGTCCTTGCTCCCTGAACTTCTGGCATCTCTGATCTCTACCACCCATGCCTTCTTCAATATATCAACCAGCCACTCTAGCAGCTGGCTCTTGTACTTTACCTTCCACCACATTTTCCCACCTATCTCTCTTAGTGACACCTCTATTAGATGACATCCCCTAGCCAACTATTGAAGGCCCTCCTCTGTCTCCTTCAAGTCTACCCTATCTTTGGGCATCTTATCTTTCTTACTCTTTTTTCTCTGCTTCCTCTCCAGCTTCTTCTGGCCAGGGTATTCATACCTTACCTTTGCCTCTATACAGGCAAGACATAATGTCAACTTGCCTGAGCCTACCTTATATTCCAGCCCCCAGTTATTGTACCTCTGTATTATGGTGTTAGTTTTAAACAATGTGCAAAGACAATGTGACCCTAATCAAGGGCTTATGGTGTTGATGTCAATGTAATGAGAATAAAGCAGAGTATATGAGTACTATAGAGTCACTTGCACTAGATGATACAAATGCTCAAGACAGGGGCTTGAGATGTGCTAATGCTATAGTATTTATATAGTAGAAAAAGGTACACAGATCAAGACCCTGATGGGAATTCTCCCACAGACCCTGAGGCACCATCAAAAAGAAGAGAACCACTCATGAGAATAGCCAATGGCTGAAAAGAAGTGGTGCTTCTGAAATGGAAGAAAAACAGAAATAAAAGCCAGGCTGAAGATATAAGGCTAATCATATACCCTGGGTCTAGACCTGTCATGTGACCCATCATGTGCCTTGATAAAATAAAAGATTAGATAACCATGTGGCAAAGATAAGATAAGGTCACATGATCAAATTTTGAAAAAGCAAACTATAACACTCTGGCATTCCAGTTTCTTCTTTGCTTTTCTCTTGCCCTTGTCATTACTTGACTTTACCTGGGCTTGGTGAAGTTCCTCCACCTAAACCAGGATTGGTTGCTAGATCTTGACAGCATGTCTTGTACTTACCCATTTCCAGATTACCACCACTGTCTTCTAAGCCTTCTCCACTTTCCTTCAAATCTCCTTTTCCTCTCTCCTTACCTTTCCTTGCCACTTTCACTTGACATACTTTGCATTGCCAAGCTCTTCTTCATCTTCTATGCACTTCTCAAGGCACTCATCAGACCAGGTATGAATATTAGTGAATGGAGACATAATGAGAAAAACTTGTGTAAAAGTCTTTAAAGTGATATTTGTTTTTATGGGCTTCTGGCCAGCTAAACTCTGACACTCACTCTGATCACTTACTAATCAAGAGCATGTGGCCTTCAGGGATTCAGGCCTTAAGAGGGAAATACTATCATATTCCATGCCAATAAGTCAACTCTGCAATATCTCCAGTATAACTCCAGTTGCTTTTACACTTTAAGCTACATATTTCCTGGTTTTCTTACCTCCATCCCTTTCTATCTAATGTTGATTACAACCTTATCTACATTAACTCTGTAACATTCCAATACAACTCTATAGCTTCTCCAACTTTACTTCCTATTCCTGTTTCTTTCTTGCCTACCCCTTCCTGTTATCATTTAGTTTCAGTTCAACATTCTTCAATATTGTCTCCCCTGACATCTCCATTCATATCCAGAATGCATTGACACCTGCTTTGCTTATAAAACAACTCTCTTTATATCTCTGTTTCTTCTTTAGATAATCTGCTTGTCCAAGATATAAGTACAGTAGCTCTGTATCTTGTATCTTAGTTCAAATATCAACCATAACATGATGTTACAATTATCCTTGACCCCCTCTTGCTTTACAACTTAACATCATATCCTACACTAAGTCTCACAACTTGCCTTATAATTTGATGTTATATTCCTTGGTGAAAAAAGCCCTATGGTCTACCCCAAGTCTCTGACCCTTCTCTGACCCCTCTGTAAATCAGGGCACCCAGTACTAGCATAAGGGCACACCACATATGGTAAAGCCAAGCCCTGTCCACTCCAGAGTTATTCAGAGTACTTCTAGAATATATTGTAGTTTATAACATAACCCTATGTTAGCTCTTCACATTGTCACATCACATGACTCTTTCACATATTCACTAATTCACATATTCACCCCTTCACATATCACATGGTCTAGATTGCTCTAGACTGTAAAGTCATATCTTATGTTTTTCTCATGTATTTCTAGATATCTGCTCCTTTTTTGCTATTGGATAGCTTACTGTACAATATTTTAGGGCCAGCCATCTTACATGGTCTGTGCACATTACTGTAGCATATATAAGGAGGTGTGTAGTGGCTAGTTTTCCCAGTCTTGCACACTTGAGTCTTTTAGCTTTCACAAGTTTCTGGATCTTTATCTCTTGCCTAGTTTCTGTGGCCTCTAGTTCAAAGGTCTCTTTCAGAAGATCATCAATAGTAGAGCACACACAGAGGTGCCTCAGAAGTTCAGCAATGCTCAGCTGCATTTCAGTTATTAGTCCAATATTCAAAATATTGCAAACATTGGAACAATTTTGTTGCTTAGTGTACTTGCAGATTGCAAATCATTCACATTATATTCCATGTTACCTGGTGGTAGTATCAGTGGCTTCAGAAATGGCCAAACCATTTTCTCAGGTCATAGTAAAGCTCAGATCATTGTCAACAGACCATCTAATATAGCATGACTCTAGTTGCATAATGTCTGTTATGTCTCTATATTCTTCACATCAATTATCTCAGTATTGTGGCTTGACAACACCAACTGTTACACTCTCCATTTTCACTGCGACCCACCAGGTTAGAAGTAGGGTGCATGTCCTGAATATTATCAAAGCTACATCCATGCCACTGCCAACTATATCAATGACAATTGAGAGGGTCAGGGGGCCGGTCAGTGGAATGGGTTCTCAAATCAGTTTGTCTCGAAGACAGACTGTATGGTGCATGCCGGGTCACCGCTGCCACTGAACACCGCAGCGAACCGGGAGAAGTGTTCACACGTGTACTCCTGCATAACTGGACATGTGCCGCAAAATGTAATAGGTTGAAACTAGAGCTTGTTCTGGCGAGGTGTATTTGCCAATGGCATCCGACCTTCCTGGACAGGAGCCAACAGCATTTTACTCGCTGTGCAATGGAATGTATAAAAACCGTTGGTTAGCTGAGGAGGCGCGTCTAAGACGTTTGTCATTAGTAAATTTTCAGCCCTTATTGCTTCTATTTGTACCATCACCATCGCATTGCCAAAATGTTATCATCCCGTGCTGCACTGCTACCTTCTCGACTGACCGTGGCTACGAAGGCCGCTGTCGTCGCTGGTCGCCGCCGAGTTGCGCTCACTGCCGTCCGTAGCAGAGATTCGGTTAGGTCTGTTCAATCTGTTGCCCAGACCGACAGAGTCCGTTCTCTTCAGCTACGCAAATCAACTGGCATGTTGACACAAATATAGGATACAATCACCCGCTTGCTCTACTCTCTCGGTACTAAGCGTGAAGTCGAGCGTCATCTACGCATCTTTTCGTCCTCCTCACACCCATCTCAACCTGCAAAATTTGCTGTCATCAAAATTGGTGGTGCAGTCCTTGATGACCTCCAGGAGCTTGCTCTCAGCTTGAGCTTCCTCTACCGTTTGGGCCTCTACCCCGTTGTTCTCCATGGTGCTGGCCCACAGATGAACGACATCCTCGAGGGTGAGGGCGTTAAGCCGGAGTATATCGATGGCATTCGTGTTACCGGTACGTTCCTTCCTCAAATCCTGTAGTCCAACATGCTAATGTATCTGCTTGACTCGCACTTTGTAGACGCAAAGACGCTCCAGATTGCCCGTCGTGTCTTCCTCGACGAAAATTTGAAATTGGTTACTGCACTCGAGAAGCTCGGCACACGTGCTCGCCCCATCACCTCTGGCGTTTTCACGGCCACTGCTCTCGACACCCTCAAGTATGGTTTGGTCGGTAAGATTACTCGGGTCGACAAACGGCCCATTGAGGCCTCGATCCGTGCTGGTGCACTACCCATCTTGTGCAGTCTCGCTGAGAGCAATGATGGGCAAATTCTGAATGTCAATGCGGACGTTGCCGCAGGAGAACTCGCGAAGGAGCTCGAACCTATGAAAATTGTCTTCATAAATGAAAAAGGCGGTCTATTCCATGGCGTTACAGGAGAGAAGCTGGATGTGATCAACCTAGATGAGGTGTATCTGGTTTCAGAATTTCTTTGCATTATTCTAATCAGGGTTCGCGCGCCAGGAATACAATCAACTCATGAACGAACCTTGGGTCAAGTACGGTACAAAGCTCAAGTTAAGGGAGTTCAAGGAATTGTTAGATGTCCTTCCTCGCTCTTCTTCCGTCGCAGTTATTTCTGCTGCTAATCTTCAACGAGAGCTTTTCACTGATTCCGGTGCTGGTACGCTTATTCGCCGGGGATACAAGCTCCTCAAACACCAGACCTTGGAAAGCATCGGGAAGGATCGACTTCGCCAGATTATCTCTGAGCGCGATGAAAGTATCCGCTCAGGCAGAGAAAGTATCGCAGGGGTACTCTCCTTGCTTGAAAGTGCCAAACCAGGGGAGTGGTCCATCTATGCCGACGAACCTCTCGATGCTGTTGCCATCGTGTCCCACCCTGAGGGTCAGATACCGGTGGTAACAAACCTTCTTGTGTCCCGCGCTGGCGTCCTTAACGGCGTCCTCGACAACGTGTGGAATGCGTTGAAGAAGGATCATCGACAGCTCGTATGGACAGCGTCCATTTCTACCCCTACCGCACCCACCCCTTCATCTGTTGCGCATCCTGCTCAGGGTGAGGAGATGGTGGATCGGTCTTGGCATTTTGATCGTGCGGACGGGTCCTTCACGCGTTCTGGCCGTTCCTTGTTCTGGTATGGCATCAGTGATGTGAGTGAAGTGGAAAGGGTCGTCAAGAGCCTTGAGCAAAGCGGACGGGTAGGTAGATCATACCTCCCTGTTAGTCCTGCGAAAGCGCAAATTGGCGGGACCAGGGGCTTCGCTACGCTAGCGCGTCAACCTGGGGTTCCCCACGGTAATCGTGGATATGTCACTCATGCCCTTGCGACTTCCACGGAGCCAAAACGTGTTGCCCTCATCGGAGCACGTGGTTACACCGGACAGGCACTGACCTTCCTGTTGAACACACATCCATTCCTCTCCCTTACACACGTTTCCTCTCGTGTCCTCGAAGGACACCCATTGGAGGGGTACACCAAGTCCCCGATCACACACACAAATCTGTCGGTCGAGGATGTCGAGCGGATGGAGAAACAAGGTGAAGTTGACGCATGGGTAATGGCACTTCCAAACGGTGTGTGCAAGCCCTTCGTGGATGCTATCGAGAAGGGCTCGATGGAGAGGCAAGGAGAAGGCAGTGTGGTCGTGGACTTGAGCGCGGATTATAGGTTCGAGGATGGTTGGACATACGGATTGCCTGGTGAGGGGTCGTTTCTTTCTGCTTTGTAAGGAGTGGTTTGCCAATCTGTCATAACGAATTTCTTTTCGTATCCCTACTCCGCGGGTCATTCAATTAGAGCTGTATGGACGCGCCAATATTCGTGCCTCTAAACGGATCTCAAACCCAGGATGCTATGCTACCTCGACACAACTCCTCATTGCACCTCTCCTCCCATACCTTGCCCCGCCTGCCTGGCCCACCGTATTTGGTGTCTCAGGGTACAGTGGCGCTGGAACAGTCACTCAAGCGGGCGAAGCTGGAGCCCGTCCAATGACGTTGCCCAAAGTGACGCCAGAGAGCCTTGGAGGCGGTGTTCGCCCATACTCACTCACGGACCATGTCCACGAACGCGAGGCAGGGTGGCACCTCTCTAAACTCCTCTCAGCTTCTACCAATGCCTCCTTGGCCACTGGCCCACGCATGCAGCTTGCCTTCATTCCGACCGTGGCGTCTTTCTTCAGCGGTATTCTCAGCACACTCTCCTTCCCACTGTCCACGTCGATGCTGAGTGCAAGCGACATCGCCTCATGCTACTCGTCGTACTATACCGGCGAGCGCCTTGTACGCATTCAAAAAAGTGTGCCGACGCTCGGAGATGTGCAGGGGCAGCACGGGTGGGTCGTCGGTGGGGTACAGCTACACAGCGGGCTAGAACGCGTGGTCGTTGTCGGGGGACTAGACAATCTATTGAAAGGGGCGGCGACGCAGTGTTTGCAGGTGCGTTCTTTTTCCAAAACAAATGTTGTTTACTGATCATATCATTTGCTGGGATAGAACTTGAATTTAGCACTAGGGTATGACGAGTATGCAGGTATTCCAGTGCAAGGGGAAGAAGGCGCGTAGATCGGTGATCAAATGAATTGTATGTCGATTCAGGGCGATAGTAGTTATCGGACCTTGACGCGACGGAATCTGTATGATGCATGTCAATTATGTATACTAATCTTCAAGAGGATTGAGTTCGCGACAACGCGGAATGCGAAGAAATTGGGGGAGTACAACGTAACCCTGTGAAGTACGAACCTAAGCTAAGTTGTAAGTTCGTGTGAGGAAGAGAGGCCGACCCGGACTATCGGATTTGCCAAATTGCTGCGCATGCCAGGCACCCCTCTCCGACGATCAGGGCCGCGGGCAGTACGTACATAACATGGACAGGTAAAGGGACGATATAGGGAAGGACATCGAGCCTGCCAAAAGCTCCAATCAGGTGCTACCCCCCAATCGCCGCCATATGTATGAGTGAGTGTGGGTGGGAATACAGGAGGCTTCTCGTCAGCAGAGCCATCGCACTCCCAGGACAGAGCGCGATGTCACGGAGCAGCTGAAGTGCTGTACTATCGGTTCCCATGTGGTATCACGCGGATACACGTCCCATGTGGACCCTCGCGATGCAAAGAGGCATCGATGAGCGACTGTAACAGCCACTGTGCATCAGACTCTGTATACATGGCACACTTGAGCGCGTTACTTTTACACACGTATTGTTGAAGACCAGACAGTCCGCTGGTGACTCGCTACTGTACATTCCTTGCGCTACACCCCATCAGTTTCATTTTATCGACACCACTCAATCTCTTGTCCACGCCGCTTCTCTGCAGTCTTGGATATACTTGACTGGAGGTGAGCCGTGTACTCCAGTTACATTTGATACTGGCATGTGGTAGGAATAACTGTCCTAATATTTATGTACATAATACAATCTTATATACACTCGACTGGAGGACTAACCTCCTAAATCCAGGTCATTTGCTTCTCTGGAGCAATTTCCCTCTCCCATAATTCTGATATAGAGAATTGCTATGTATACACACATATATATATGCGACCTTGTAGCTTGTTCAAGCAAACGTGTGACTTCAATTGATGTTAGTTGCCTTGGACTCGCTCTGAGGGATCTCGACACTAGGGGTCCAGTGGGGTTGAGAGGGGGTCCCCTGAGATGAGGGTGTTAAATCCTGGACGCCAGTACTACGAAGCCACCGTATAGAGATGATACTTGTGAATTGAACTCCGTTACTTCTCGTCGGGACGTTATCCAGATCGATGTCGCTTCGATGACATAATAGATATACAAACGTCACAATGACAAGGAGATTACAGATGACGAGCGAAAGTGCCGTCTGGCGAAACCAGAATAAAATCGACTGAGCCCAAATCTTAATCGAAGGACTCTTACCTTGACATGTGCAAGAACCATAGCGACCTCGTTTTGCGCGTTAGACGGCAAGAGATAAACGGAGTGTAGGAATGAGATGATGGTGATGAAAATCGAGGATGCAAACGAAGAGATTATCAGTACGCGTTTGCTGTGCAGTATGTTGACACCTCTCAAGAGGCAGAGAGGTAGTATGACGAGGGTGCCATCAGAAATAACGTCCGCTGAGGGGTGCCATTGGTGTACTGCGCGCTCGGGAGAATTCCTATGGTGGACTCACTGGTGAGCATAGAAACCACAAGAGCTCGTGTCGAACGACAGCCACCCAGCTGACAATCATACAGTTTCTGGGAAAGTGAGACAATCCACATCAGACCAAATGTAACCGTGGCTGCGCGGGTATAACGCCGCAAGAGAGCACGGTGGTTTGCGATTCTAGTGATTGTGGTTATCATGCTCATGCGGGCAGCCCTAGGCCGTGATCAACTCAAGAGTATAAGGAGTGGAGGTGTGGGGAGAAACCAACCATAAGGCAGAGGTGTTGGCGACAACTGATATCCAGACGGCTATGATCACTGTTTCTGGAGAGAAGCACAATTTGACGGTGATATTATTAGTGCCCCATAGGATATGGTAAAAGGAAAACAAACTCGGATCAGTGCGTGATCGTAGCACTTGCGAGCAAACGAAACAGGTAATATTAAGAAGAAGGGCGATCATGGCCCAAAAATCTTCCCACCAAAAGCGGGAGGTGTAGCAACGATAGGACAACCTGAATATGCCGGTGGTGATAGCGAGACTATAAAGCATACACACGATCACTGTAGTAAATAAACGTTCAGCATAGCGAGCGATTAGCAAGTTACTGCGACTAACCTGTCTGACCGAGTGTTATGACATACCTTCGCATGGTGTTATATAGATGGCGGTGCTAGTGGGACGTGGTTTGTCGGTCAAAGTGGTGAAGGAGGTCGGAAGGATGAGCGGCATTGTGTTTGTAGGGGATTAAAGTAGGTGCAGCGTCTGGGGTATACCTACACGTTGCATAATGACTGCCATACTACCGTAACTCGTTGTGTGCGACGTTGCCAAACGTGGTAAGCCGAGTTAGGTAAGTGGTTCACACAGCCCCTTGTTGGACCACCGGTCAAGGAACATGGGGCAGTGTCGTTCGTTATCTATATCTTGGTGGGAGGTGAGGACTCTCTTGACCCAATTTGCTACCTACACGTATACGTCAGCTGCAGGCTTGCACGACCACGGACCTGTATTCGAATTTCCAACGGGTTTCATCCCGCAGGGTCCTTGATATAATTCGCATGGTATCTCCTCGCGTCAAGATGTGTGGGAGTATCCTTGTTTGCTGGTCATCCCCTGTTGCAAGCAAGTGGTCCCCATAACTCTGTTACCCTGTGTAGTATTTACGTTGTTTGCTAGGATTGACGCGACAATGTACCTTCACGGTAGATTGTGGGGTCGCCACCTCTATTCTCGGGCTCCGAAGGAAGTAACTGTTCGTGAGTGTAGATGCCCAGCACGCGGAATGTGATAATAGTGTTTGAAGCTCTTCGTAGAGAGTACAAAATGCTAGTCTGGCTATTCTTTATGTAAGGTCCAGGGATTCGAATGTGATAGTCATCTAACCACGCCAACTCGTTTACAGCGGCGCAGGGACTTTAACTTTCTCTGCACCAGCCACTGCCTGTCACTCGCTCTGCAACCTCCAGCACTCCCCGACTCTGCTCCTTGCCTCCAACTCTGCACCGCCTTAATATCAATCCTGTCCCACAGTCGAAGCCTTCTCTGTGATGGGCTTGAGAAAACACCAGGGCACGGACCCATAAGGTTCATATCAGAAGTCATCCACAATTGAGGCAGTATATAATCTCCGCTTTCCGCCTTCCAATGGCAGATATGTCAAAGGAAACGATACTCCTGGCAGCTCATGCTAGTGGATTTTGAAGGTCACTAACGCGATGCCTAGAGTTGCTGCATCGCGATTCATAAATAAAACGGCCGTAGTGTTGTTCTGAACTCGTTCTGGTGATTCGTAGAGCCTGCTCAAGATATCCTTCTTGAGCCGCTCACCTCCCCAAATGTTTGCACAAACACTACTATTCCGATTATAAAACCGTGCTCGGTATGTCTCGTTTATTTGATCTGGCACCTGGGGTCCAACAATACCCGGCAGCAGCGACCTAGTATCACAGCGAGGTCCGTGTGGCGGAATAGAGCTGCTGCCTCCGCCGTGAAGTAGTCTTTCTGTGTTGCAGGGCTTCGTGACGCACGCGTAATATGTACAATTTCGGGCTATTCTCTTATAATATGGGCGCTGACCTGTAACAATCCCTCCACTTTACATGCACAGGTGGACTAACGTTCTCGCAAAGCATCATCAGATGACTCGTGCCACTTTATAACTTTTCACTCAAGCAACCGTCCACCCCAGTCATTTCCACCCATGCAGATTGACGGAGCGGTATTCGAATACGTGGGAGAAGTGCATTGCCGCTGATATGCTGCGGAGTTTGTTCCACAAAGGTGCGGATATCACTCCCTTAAGCATGCGAACGACACAACATCCATCTCACGCGGCCAAGCTGATGACGACAATCCGACTGCCTCCCGAAACACGATCGAACCCAAAAAATAAAAACAACTGAAACCCGAATGATACCACTTCTAGACCTACATTACAATGTCTGACGGCGTCTTTGGTATACCTTACGCTCCACACTAATGCGTTAGGTCTCAACACGATGTAAAGTGCATGTGCTCCAAACTGGAGGTCTATCACCGTGCTCAGATACAGCCATCGGCGTGTTATCTCCAAAAGAATATTGCCCTGACTCTTGGTACCTTTGGTTAGACTGGATTCCTTTGTCCTTGCAGCTCTTCGGCACTTCCTGAAAGATTGTGGGTCTTCCAGACCTTATGAGGGGCGTACGAAATCATTCTTTTGTCCGATGATGTCGTTGAGCATTCCAGGGTTGTCCTCGGAGTCCTCGTCTGTCCATGACCAGCACATGTAGCAGGACTGATTAGGGTCAGTATACTCGGAATCGAAATATAAAAATCCCTCGCTCATTTCAAACGTCTCAAGCACTCCCATCCACGAGTCCTTACAGCTACCTCAGTCCTGCTACAATGCATCTCTCTACGATTGCCTCTATCCTCTTCATCGCTGCTGTCGGCGTGCTTGCTACTCCAGTCGTTGAACGCCAGACCCCTCAGTCCGCTGCTGCCATCCTGACCGACCTCAGTGATACCGTTACGCCACTTGCTCACAGGTTGCGTGAGCAGCGCACGCGCTTTCATGTTTATGTGCTTGCTGACGATGTCACAGTCTATGTAACCCGCGAGAACGCGACACACGAAACCCTAAAGCCGATCATTAGTGGTATTAGCATGGCGGTAACTGGTGCTGTCAGCAACATGAACCGCCTTCCTGGACAGCCCCCCAGCGTTATCATGGCTTCTGTTGACGGCTCCACTATGCTGGGAGTATCCGACATTGCTGGTCTTCTTGCCGTCATTATAAACGTGCGTTTCCAGTAATTCAATTACCATGTGGACAAGAACTGATTTGGTTTCCATAAACTAGCTCATCTTCGAGGCTTCTAACGCAGTCCTCTACGTGGTCGATGATGGAATCCATTCCATCATCTACGATTTATGTGCTACACTCGGGCAAGTATTACCCAATATTGCAATACGAAAAAGCTCTGACAGTACTGTGATCCACCAGACACGTTGTTTTTAGTTTGTTGTTCGTCGTGGTTCCCTTGGTTGGCGGACTCCTCACTCCCCTTCTCACTTTGCTTGGGCCTGTTTTGTTCATTGTTAGCAACCTGGGGCTCACCGGCCTCCTCGGTCAGCTCCTAGGTGGCGTGCTGTAAATTTCCGCTCGTCCTCGTCATGTGGGTGTAGCGGATTAACAAGGACATTCTGTTACTAGGTAGCGCGCAGCAACTGACAAGCTCAGCTCCAATTGTTCAGATTTTTTTTGCAAGTAGGGTTCTTGTTAAATAATGTTTTTGGCCCGTCGTCAAAGTAAAATGGTGTAGGGACCTTCTGTGGGTCCTGCAAACAGACAAACCACGCATAAGTCAGAGGGAACGTAGGCCCTTCGAAAGCGGTGGAAACATTGTACTGGAATGTAAGCCACGTTTGGCAGATTCTCGACACGTGCTGCGACATTTCATAAAAAGCCAACCATAGTACACGACCGCTGCAACAACTCTCCTGAGTTAGCCACAATAGGAATAGGACAAAGAAGCAGCGCAAATCGTCCAGCTAATCCCATAATTTCACTTTGTTCCTGAGGCGCTTGCTCGAAACGTCAAGATTTACTCTTCTGTTAACTCTCTAGGTCACCTTGAAGATCAACACGACGCAGTTTTCCGCCCAAGTTAGTTACTTGTGTCCCACCAGCAGAGTCACAGGACGCACGACACTTATGGGGGTTATGAGCAGATAGCCAGTCTCAGTCCAGAACTTGAGAAGGATCTTGTATTGTGTTTTCTTTTTTTCGCACATACGCACACTGGCTGCTTTGTCACCTTAGCGTCATCTGACCAGGATCAACTTCGCCTCCCCAAGGAACCTATTAATCACCTCCGCTGACTACTTCAGTTTGTAACTAACACGCGCGAAGGGTATTAATTTGCCAGGTAGGGTCGACGGGCCCATCTAAATCATGAGTGGGCCCTCATTGAAAGCTCTATAAGTACCACAACCTAATCCTGGGAGTCCCAGAGCAAGTTGTAACGTGCTCGATAACGTTCCCTTCCTCGTTCTACTACAGGCATCTACCAGTGCGTATAGGAGCGGGAATGAAAGAGTGGGGGCCTAAGCGAGTTCGCTGGAACGATCGTGGGAATAGGGTGCAATCAGAGCTTATACCAGGTCTGTTCGGCAGTATGCAACACAACATTCATGCCCACGTCGACGCCGTCCTCATCAGGCATCGAGCACAAAAATGGCGTCCGTTTACCGTGGGTGTGCAGGGTGTGTGGCAGTGAACTTATCAGCGTATCGACAGACGTGAGAACGACGCCTATGCCCGCACTAGGGGACGGGCGAGAGATAGAACGGTGGTTCCAAACCCCTTCCACTTCGTTTGATCTGTCGTAGCTGGTCTGGTGGCGCCATGGCCCATAAAAGTAATGAGGAGGTTCGGATAGGAGGAGGATATACAATGATGGAAGGGGTGGAAGGCTAGGCGGCGTCACTTGTAGACGATAGGCACTTTCGATGATGAACAGGTGACTTGGGGGCGTATATATACCTAGGAATGGAATGCAACACTATGTATGATGACAAGCAATGACACAGGTCACTCCATTGTGCATCAACACACCCCCTTGACCAAGACATTGTGAGAAAACGAGTTAAGGAAATGGGAGAGTAGAGGCGAAATGAACAAAAAGCGACCATATCACAAGTGATGCCAAAAGTGGCACAGTGATGTTCCAATACACCCCCTTGACTAAGTGAACAGATAATAGTGTGCCTTCAAGACGAATACTTCAGCAATGCAAAAGAGAGATGACAGATCGGCGAAACAGCCACATAGGAGTGATACTCGATACCCTTTGATTGGGTAAACAGATAATAGCGCATCTTCTCCAGAACAGGTACTTCGGCAGGAAGGGAAACAATAGCATGCCTTCTCCAGAGGGATACTGTGGCAGGCGAACAAATATCGGCAGGCTTTCTCCAGGACAGGTACTTCAGCAAGTGAATAGATAATAGCATCCATTCTCCAGATGGGTACTTCGGTAATGCAAAAGAGAGGTGGCGGGCAGGCAAAACGGCCATAGATGGGTGATACTTGACACCCAAGGAACAGATGATAGCGCGCCTTCTCCAAAACAGGCACTTCAGCGGTAAGGGGAAACACTTTCTCCAAGACAGGTACCTCAGCAACGTAAGGCCTTCTCCAACATAGGTTCTTCAACAACGTAATGCTTTCTCCAATGTAGGTACTTTGGTGGTGAGAAAAGATGTCACAGTGACTCAGTAAAGAACTCGTGCAGCGTGACGACAAGGCCCACGGTCGTCGAAAGGTGGCCCGTAGTGTGAGAATAAAGGGAGGGGTAGCGGTCAAGGCTCATCTCGCGTGATGCGGGGCACAACCCCTTGAGGCTCATAACCTGTTGGAACACGATGAGCGAGCGGATGGAATGCTACACTACGTATGGGACGAGCGACGCAGGTCGCTCCATTGTGCACCAACAATGTTCACCAGGTTTAAATTTATCCCCTCAGTTACCCCCTCGTGGGACATTGGCGTTGGGTAGCTACGCTGTGAAGTAGAGCGAGTATCAAATAGCGTATTATCTTGTTCATGTGAGGGGCTACGATTCATGCAGAAAATACGACCACAAGACTATGTGGACTACACCGATCCCATTCGAGTGATTCATAAAGCCTGTGAGAGGTATGTGACGTTCGCAGCAGGTACATCATGTCACAATAGACTCATGGCATATCACGAAACGAAACAAATGTCACATAGACTTGGCCACTGATGCTTTGTATATGTACGGGATGGGCCCCCGACACAAAAAAGGAGGCACTTTGTGTCCATTGAAATTCAGTGATTTGAACGAGCAAGTTGTTACTGACTAGATGGATCTTAACGAAAATACTTAGGGATATATGGAAAGGCGGAATCATAAGTTTCAAACATGTCGGCATCACTCAAAACATCTACACTTGAAACCACAACTATGGTAACCAACGATCTACAGAAGCACGCCGTGAGGAATTAAATATGCAGTTGAATCGCGAAGCACAGCCCGGGGAAGACGGATCAGACAGAAGATAGTTTCGAGGGCCGATCTGGGATCGGCGATGTGATTTGATTCGGTTTCTCCTGTAACCTCTTTACAGCTGGATTAATTTTCGTTTAGATTTCACTGTACCCAGTTTGTGGAGATTGTTCTCAAATGGTCCTCATGTTATTGACCCTATGGCGTAAAAAATTCGACCTCCGGACTCAAGAGAACTGGGTAAGCAAAGACCGTTTACTGTCCCTTGAATCAATATTAATAGGTCGAAACTCGAGATTGTTCTCATACTTCCCTCGAAATCATCCCCTCGGAAATAAAGTGCGGAGTTGTTGTCATCTGGTGAAGTTTCATCTGCAATGACGCCAGGGTCCCATTCGTAGCACCAAGTACACCAAGCTAATAAAGCCTTTCTCGGACCTTCACGCCAGGTGGTAACTTGTGACGTCTGCTGGGAAAGGAGACGCACCACACGAGTAAGAAAGGTATATCACACAGCAAGATTGGATAAAATCCTTTGTCAGTGTAGTGTTGACTAGGGAGATCAACGGCTGCATAAATACCCTGGTTCGTAAGGGGGGGAGCCCGTCGGACATTGTACGACATCAATAGTAGTGCCTGTGCTAGATCGCATGGTCGCCAATGCAGTCCCAAAGAGACCAACCCCATAACTGAGGTCTCGCTCTTGCTCGTGCATGACAGCAAACACTCGTTATGCGATTTAAGTATGCCTTATAACAAGTGTTGCAGCCCCCAACCTGTGTAACTCCTGTGTTTTTATCGTGTTTGATTTTCACTCTTTCGAGCTTCAATTTTAGTGCTATGGAAAAAATAAAGGCTTAATGACTTCCAATGTTACGACTCAAACAATCGTACCACAGTACATCTGGTTGACTGTCACATGAGTATTGGCAACCAATACTGGGCGAGGTTACAGAGGGGCTAGCTCTGCAGCTTTGGGAAGATTTAATTAAGCGTACTACGATGGACTATGCTGGGAACCAAGTCCAGCCTACACCCGCCGACACCTCGCCCAAAGGCACATTAAAATCGCATCCCTATACTGAAAATAATTTGCAATCAAGTTGCTTCTGCAGCGTTTCATGTGCACCATTGGGTCTAGGAGGGGAGGGACTGAACTCCTTTTCTTTCGACGAAGAGGGGAGCAGGTACATTGCCAGCAAGTCCGCGGGTCTAACTCGTCCACACAATGATCTAGGAACGGATACTTTCTAGAATATTATCCTATGTTAGGCACAAAAAATGTAGACAGGGAAAAAAATTAATGGCATAATTTGCATTGGCTGCACATTAAAAGCTACACAAAAAGAGCGACCTCACTGACCCTCTGTAGCCCAGTCAGAGTTGATCACCGGGGATCACTATGTTCCCTACACTTTATTGTGTTCTTGTGTTAGCCTTGGCCTACTTGCCCGTTGTCCTGGTTTTTGCTGTCCCTAACTCACGGAGGTTGTCCTTGGCTGGATCCAATGTCCTCGGCCCTATAGCAGACCTGATCATCGTGAATAAGGCAGTAGCTCCTGATGGTTTCTCCCGGTCGTGAGTGAGTTCACTGTACTCACAGAATTAGGCTGACATTCCTCAGAACCGTACTTGCAGGGGGGACATTCCCCGGACCGTTAATTGCTGCCGAGAAGGCAAATTTCTCTCCATACACCAGCAGTCAAGCGTCCTAACTTCTCTTTCTGAAGGGTGAGGACTTTAAAATCAACGTAGTGAACTTGCTCCATGACACGACCATGAACACTACCACAAGTGTAGTAAGTGTGACTAGTCGTTTCCAGTGCCGCCGGGTACTGAATGAATGGCAGCACTGGCATGGTATATTCCAAAGAGGGTCAAACTGGGCCGATGGCACTACGAGTGTTACTCAGTGTCCCATAAAACCAAACAGAGCTTTTTTGCATCAGTTTAATGCACAGAACCAGACCGGTACATACTGGTACCATTCCCATCTCTCGACCCAGTATTGTGATGGACTCAGAGGACCACTGGTTATATATGATCTGGACGATCCGCACAAAGACCTATATGATGTAGATGATGGTATGCCAGTCAGTTTTCATGGGTTTAATGAAGGTGTTCACAAACCTACTAGCAAATACCGTAATCACCCTCTCTGACTGGTACGTGATTCAGTGCTTTCTCGTGATAGACGCCCAGCTGACCTTGTACAGGTATCATGAACCCTCCTCGACAGTGGCAATTCCGTTTAACGCAGACTCAACGCTTATCAATGGACTCGGCCGGTATGCGGGTGGACCACAGTCACCACTCGCTGTCGTCAATGTCGAGCAGGGAAAACGTTACCGCTTCCGTATTGTGGGAGCATCGTGTGACGCATGGTTCAATTTTACGATTGATGGGCACCCAATGACGGTCATTGAAACGGACGGTATCGAGACCGAGCCCCTAGTCGTTGACTCACTAGCGGTGTTTCCTGGTCAACGCTACTCCGCCGTGGTAACTGCTAATGAAACTGTGGGAAACTATTGGATCCGTGCGCTGTCTAATCATGCAAACCAGACATTCGACGGAGGGCAAAGCTCCGCTATCTTGAGGTACGCCGGTGCCTCGGAAGACGAGCCCACGACAGAGCATGGATCATACGTGCTCCCGTACAAGGATAGCAACGTCCATCCCTTGATATCCCCCGGTGCACCTGGTGTTCCAGAACCAGGCCAAGCAGATGTGAACATCAATCTGGTTCCCACTTTCAGTTCTGCCGGTCGCTACTCGGTCAATAGCGTCTCGTATTCCAACCCGCCACTGCCTGTGCTGCTACAGATTCTAAATGGTGCTCGAAACCCGTCTGAGTTACTCCCAAATGGCAGTGTCTATGTACTTCCCAAGAACAAAGTCATCGAAGTCAGCATACCCGCAACGGATCTCTCACCGGGTGGTGCACTTGGCGGACCGGTAAGCTTGGTTGCGACTCCTGGCGCGCTACTCATAAGGATTTGTTTGACAGCACCCCATTCACCTTCATGGGGTGCGTACCTCTTGATACCCTTTGTACGCACGAGGTCTTGTTGACGGTCCTTTGTAGCACACATTTGATGTCATCAGGACTCCTGGGAGCAGCACCTACAACTTTGTGAACCCCATCAGAAGGGATGTCATATCTGCTGGGACAGAGGCGAACAGCGACAACGTCACACTTCGCTTCACGACGGATAACCCAGGTCCATGGTTCCTCCACTGGTAAGTGGACTTCGCACCCCTATATTTGCAGGTATTTACCTAGGACTTGGTACTAGTCACATCGACTTTCATCTCGAACGGTGCGTGTCTGTGGACCCGGAACCGGGCTGTTATTGACTTTGCTTTGGTCAGAGGTTTTGCTGTCGTGATGGCAGAGGCACCCGCTGAGGCAGCCACGCAAGAGAGCCAGGTTATCCCTGGTGGGCTCTTCATGTTCATTTATTGCACTGTCTTTTGACCTTCAAGTGTAGGCTATTGGGATCAACTATGCGACTGATATTGAGCTCATTCCAACGAACGTCGAAGATGACTCTGCTTGATACCCCATAATTTTCTCATCGATATTCACATCATGAAACTCCAACGGACTCGTGCCATTTATATAAGTTATAGTTATCAGTGTGCTGAAGGGTAGTGAGAGACAAGGGTCCTCATAGCCTATAGGTATGATAGTACAGTACTACATAGGGTACTATACTGCAAACAGGACAATCATAGACTAGAGAAAAGGGCCGAGCGCGAGCTGTTCACGCGCTAGGCAGATATCTTCCAGAGTGGGATTCCATCACAGGCGTCGCCATCTACCTCTGGATGGACGGTCGCTCCTGCATCAAAACGTAACTTAGTTCTGTGTCCGACGCTGTGTCTGTGAAAAAGAAATCGTTGACCAAAGTCACGGAAACCAGCCTACAAGACGGAAGCAGACCTTGCCACAAGACCGTAGCATCAAAACATATGCCTAGCGTTTGAAACGGATTGTTTTTATCCCTCATATCACTTTTTTTTCCCCTCGTTTATTGTCCAATAGGGTGTAATCCTTCGCTAGACAGTACATGCGTTTGCGATGGGTGGTATAGTAGGGTGTATGTGGTGCGTATGTTATCTACGTAAGGCGGGGGTAGAGTTTTTATAGGGTGAGTGTGTTGTGTATAGTATCGTACCTTCTGGGTTCATATGCCTCTATGTGGGACGACGGTGATGCGGCGCGTGGCATATTTGCCCTTCAACTTCATACAAGCAGCACCTAACAGATTGGTGGGTCGGGTGGGGGAAGTGAGGTCGCGAAAAGTTGTCATTAGGCTGCCTGTCGCTTAAATGTAGCTAAGAAAAGGATTTTACGCCATCTTTGTGGATCAGTTCAGAACGCAATTTTGCGCGCTCTGTTGCCCATTTTGTATTTGATCTGGTGACGTTGGTCAGTATAGTAGGGACGTGTTAGGAGGAAATGGAAAACTGTCTCGCTTGCGGTTGGACAGTGGGCAATTGGGGACCCTGTTTTTTCTGTAAGATGGAGGTGGTGCGTCTCCTGAGCGAGGTTGGAGTTCATAGTCACTTATGACAATATTCCCCACTCACAAAAGCTCAGTCCAGTAGTCCCACTTACACTATGCTCACCACTATTTATATTACGACGATGACTTAGATGGGTTCTGAACTAGAGTTACATAAATGGTATTACGGTAAAATCCATGCCAGACTCTAGTTGCGTAGCAAGTACTTGATCCGAGGTTAATTTTGGGAAGTCCTCCACAGATCCCGCTAGAGGCTCATATAGATAAATCACGCCAAAGAGTAGGAAGAGCACAGCTCCTACAAGAGTAACTATAGGGGAGATGTAAGAGGAATAGCAGAATATTTGACTCAAGTACGAACCATGTTTGACAGATAATTTGGTGGAAATAAACCGACCAGCTATGACAGCAAGGCTCGTACAAACCGTGTGACCAACAACTGTCCCCAGTGTCACGAGGTAGACGTTCTTTAGAAACAAAAAGACGTGAGTTTCTCTGCGCCAAGACCTAGAGCACACGCCCACATGTGTCGCACCCAGCGCAATGGTTGCAAACTGACTTCTATCGCCCCATTCTCCAAGGAATGTGAGGAGAAATGACTGGGCAAAGACCGGTCCCATGATGGACTGGCAAAAGCTGCGTAGCCAAGAGACAATGTTGGACTTTGTCGACTTGCGAGGATGTACCGAGGCGCGCGCTTCGCCTTCTTCGATACGCTCCAAAGGAATGGAATGACCATTTGCTCCCTTGATTCCCATCTCTACAGCGTCAGTATCGATCTCCTCTTCCGCTTCTTGCATCTCCTCCTGTATTTTTGCACTCCCACCCGGGATCTGTCGTGCTTCCATCACCATTTTGGATCCAAATACCAGGAAAAGTACACCAGCGGCGGCGTGAACTCGTGTCTTGGGAACGAGTTTGAGAAGAAGGTGGCCCATTTCTGCAGAGAGCAAGGACATCAACAGGAGAGAGCTAAATGCCCCTGCGAATACCACAATGCGAGGGTGGCGCATTGCCAGAATGACCGCAATCAGAAACGTTTTGTCGCCGATTTCTGAGAACATGATCATGAGGAATGAGCGTAGGAGGGTGTAAAATGTTGAGCTGGTGCCATCTTCGACTGCGGTCATTATGTCCTCAACGTAAACCCTATCAAAAAAATGTACACAGCTAGAGCTGCTTCGGCCAGAGTGGTTGTGCGTTGCTGGACGGTGGCGAGAATGGGAAGTTGGAGCGCTTCGCCAACGTCTAAGAGTAAACGGCTCGACGATAGAATATTGATACATAATTTGCCACGTGACACGGGACACGTGGTGCCCTCACTAATTGTACAGCTTACAGGTAGAGATCGTTGGACCAATCCTTATATTTCTCCGCAGTCTCCATCAGGCTCTTTCCCTTCTTATCTAGTGTGTCAAGTGCGAGTTTATGGAGAGGAAGTCGGATTGGTGGATTTTCCAGCTGAGACACCCTCTCAAACGCCACGCACGCTTTCTGGGGATCTCCGTCGACGGGAAAACCTAATTGGAAGAGTGCGCGCAATTTAGACCCCGACAATTCAAGGTTTGCGTATGCAGGATGGGGAGGGGCTATAATTCGGGTTTCCGTGAAGAGATTTGTGCGGAACGGTCCGAGTTCGAGGATGGTAATCTACTCGCATTCAGTTTTCATCCACGGGGAGGTAAAATATTTCTTACCTTGATATTCCAAGTAGGGTCCAATTCATCTGCAAGTGACTCGGTCAATCCCTCGAGAGCAAATTTCCTAATCGAGTTTTTAACGCAGAAAACAATCTTTTGATAGAGGGGGCTCACGAGGCGCTGGAGTGCCCGAAACACGCGGTGCCCTTAATGCCTAATCCGCCCGACAATTGAAGTAGCCTACCGCCTCGAGGCTGGTTGACATCCCTGAAGAATTGTACAGCCTGCTGGCTGACTTGCGCAGCGCCCCAGAAGTTGATTTCGAATACATTCCGTGCATCCCCATCGCTGACTGACTCCAGCTCCCCTACGATCATCTTCCCTGCGTTGTTGAAGACGACGTCTATACGGCCAAATGCCTCCTGAGCTCTCGCAAATGCTGCAGAGATTTCAATGTGCTGAGTGACGTCCAATTTGATGACGACAAGTTGGGTGGACGGGTACTGAACAACGAGTTCGGATAGCACCTCGGGCTTGCGAAGAGTGGCAGCGACTCTGTATCCTTGCTTCAGGAGAAACTCGGTCAAGATGCGACCGAGGCCAGTTGAAGCACCCGTAACTAATAGCGGGTCAACTCGGGTGGTGTCAATGTGAGGATGAACTCACTAAACCAAACTTTCGATTCTGACATGGCGCGATAGAGTGGGAGAGAAAACTGTTGCCGATGAATGTGCGTCGTTTATCTGTCCCAGGGTGACTTACCTCAGCATGACATAGATGTTTCGCACTCAGTCATCGGGGTGGCCATTGGAACCCGTTGGTCACGTCAACCTGTTTGACTCCCGACCTACGAAGACGAGATGAGGTCAGTGACCACACGCTGACGGAAACAGGCCACACAAACCATAGTGCTCATCGAGTGGAAATACGTCCGTCTGTCGGAAATATAGAGTGCACTTTTTTTATCCTTATCGTTTGCTTACAGTTTGTACGACAGGGGTGTCTATTTCGGCGCAGATAAAGTAGAAGCCATCCGACTTCGCGTGATGTTGTAAGTAGCGACTCTGCGATGAGCCGAGGATATGCGAGTTCGAAGGAGATGGTGATCAGATGGGGCGAGGGAAGCAGAAAGCAAGGCAGTTGTATCGGAAGGCTTCGGATCGGGTGCGGGCGCGAGCGGTGTGTTGGAACGGAAGCGACTCTTCTATGTTCACCGGAGGCTAGATACAAGGCGATTCAAAGGAACTATGTGATGTCATGATGGAGTGGCGAGGATGGAAGATGATATCGCAAAGACGAGCTGAGATGAAACATAAAGACAGAAAAAGGGACTAATGAGGTGTGATGTAGCATTAAGTCTCCCTTGTGGCGCACTTCACGGATCCTGGATCACACGTCATGAACTCGTCATGGATTCCAGGATTCGGGCCATACACGCATACGTCATATTCTAGCTACGGTTTATATAGAGAGGCTGCTCCTCCCCTGTACGATATTCATTCCCTCCAAACACCGTACTTTTGCCCT
Organism: Pulveroboletus cf. rosaemariae; assembly: GCA_038089275.1. Classification (NCBI taxonomy): domain Eukaryota; kingdom Fungi; phylum Basidiomycota; class Agaricomycetes; order Boletales; family Boletaceae; genus Pulveroboletus; species Pulveroboletus cf. rosaemariae. Next base: position 47,261 of record JBBPKN010000098.1, on the reverse strand, counting down.
GTTCTGCATCTGAGCGTTTCCACCTCGCAGTGGTTTTTCCATAAGCTAGGGAAAGGAAAAAGTGCAGGATGACAAGGAAAAGAAAATGATAGGAGGATCTGTTGAAACTGCAGGATACCTGTAGTCACTGATATTAGGGTAGGTAAGTAAGTACTAACCTGCAGGATACTTGTAGTCACTAAGTATCCTAATGTAACTAATGGTCCGATCAGCTTATGTAAGCGGTATAGCAACCAATTCCAACAGGATCCTCATCTCATGATTAACATAGTGTAACATGCACATTCATTACCCATATATCATGGATCCCAGTCATACCACATACATCATATCTTAGCTACTACAGTATATATATAGAGAGGTGACTTTCCCTGTATATTATTATTCTTTCTTTAAAGTCACTGTATCTTTGTTCTATTCTATTCTAAGTATTTCCACCTCATGGTGGTGTTTCCACATAGTTATTAGTGAGATAGCAGATGTGACACTGGGTTAGTGGAGATTTATTTTTGTAGTGAATATGTTGGAATATGAATAATCATGCTTATAAATTCACTCTATTCAATATTTATTATGTTTTATTATTCTGCCATTTCTTATCTCTGCCTGTATTATTTTGTTTATTCTCTTGTGGCACTTGTTACTGAAACATATTCATCACCCTGATAGCAATTTAGATATTTGACATTTATTTTCTTACTTGTCTTTGTTATAATATACTTTATTTTATTTTATACTTTTACTACATTTTCATTTTACTTTAACTCTTCACATTGTCACATCACATGACCATTTAACACTTTCAACCTTTCACATTTCACATGGTCACAAGTCTAGGCTAGTCCAGACTATGAGATCATTACCTTGTATTCTTCTTATGTATTTCTAGATTTCTGCTTCTTTATTACTATTGAATAGCTTACTGTACAATAGTTTAGGGCAGCCATGCCAAGCTTGGTCTGTGCACATACTGTAGCCATATAAAAGGAGGCATATTCAAGCCTGGATCTTTTCAGTCTTGTATACTTGAGTCTTTGCTTTTACAAGTTCACTTAACTCTATTAGCTTTGCCTAGTTCTTGTATCTCTAGCTCAAAGGTACTCTTAGGTTTAGGATCAGTGCATACAAAGATGCTTTTAGGATTTAGAATTAGCATGACCAGATGTGCTTCACTTGTGCAAGACTACTATACTCTATCTATGAAACACAACTGAAGATGCATTGACCTAAATCTAATACCTAGCCTTGGTGTGTGCTGACTGATCCTAATCCTGAGTAGTGCTTTTAGACTAGTGGCACTGAACTAGGCAATAGTAGAGAAAGATAAGAGCCAAGAGATAACTAGAACTGGAAGGTTCAAGTGTGCAAGACTGGAAAAATTCAGGCTTGAGCTGACCTCTTTTTATATTGCTACATATCATGCATAGACCATATAACTGTTACTGGCTCTAAAGTATTGTACAGTAAGCTACCCAATAGCAATAAGAGAGTGGGGACCTAGAAATACATGAGATAAACATAAGGCATGACATCAGAGTCTAGATTGCTTTAGACTTGTGCCATGTGAAGATATGAAAAGTGAAAGGGTGAAATGGTGAAGAAGTGAAGAGGTGAAAATGTGAAAGGGTTACATGATGTGACAAGGTGAAGAGCTACAGTAGTAAGATGATAAGTCCAAAAAGAGTAAAAATGAAAAAGTGCATTATAACAATCTATGCCATAGAAAAGATAATATGCTCATTAGTGTTATAAAACTGTGACATACTCCAGGGATACTCCAGCTAACTCTGGAGTGAATGGGGCTTGGCTTCACCTTATGTGTGTTAAAACTTTCATCCCAATAAAAGAGACTATTAAAACCTATACCAGAATGGGTATACTTTTAACCAGTTCCTTTCTGAATAAAACCCTTGATGCTGCAGGAAGGTCAGAACTCTGGAGGGCTCTGGGGGAATCTAGGAAGGGTTTCAATGATCAAATGGGACTTGGCTTTACCTTATATGGTGCACCCTTGCACTTTCCAGTGTCCTGATTTACATAGATGTCAGAGATGGGTAAAAAGTGAAATGCAACTACTAATGCATTGATCTTCCTAACTCTAACCCTTGGGAAGTGCCTTTTTATCTTGCTATCTGGCTTTTGTGCTAGTGGCCAGGAACTAGGCATGATGAGAATGAGAGTAAGAGCCTAAGCCAGTCCCTAAGCCAATAAGAAACTGTTGAATTACTTATAGAGAGTAAAGTATAGTCAAAAGTGTTATAGTCTGCTTTTTCAAACTTTTGATCATGTGACTTTATCTTATCTTCTCCACATGGTTATCTAATCTTTTATCTTATCAAGGCACGTGACGGGTCACATGACTGGTCTAGACCCAGGGCATAGGGTTAGCCTCATGTCTTCCAGCCCATTTTCATTTCTGTTGTTCTTCCATTTTAGAAGCACTGCTCCTTTTCAGCCATTGGCTATTCTCACGGTGACTTTTCTTCTTTTTGATCACCGTCCAGGGTCCATGGGAATTCTCCCATCAGGGTCTTGGTCCGTGCACTGTAGCTATACCTATATAAACTGTAGCATAGCATCTCAAGACTCCCCAGTCTTGAGCACTTGTACCTATAGTGCAGTTGTCTCACTTGAACTCCTTGTTTCTATATCTTTCATATCATCATCATCATTCACCGTTCACTGACACCGAAGGCCCCTAGATTAGGATTACCGCTTATTGTTTACACCATCACCGACACCGCTCATAACACTTGCTCAAGACTGTTTACTAGTCTTTGGGCTGAAACCGAAACCGTATAAATGCACCCCATGTGAAGAGACTTTCCCTGGGGACACGAGGAAAAATTACAAGAGTTCATCATTGAAGCTTCCTTAGGATTCGAGGACGACAAGTTTGGAAGGCTTTCATTTCAGCAGAGATTTGATGCATTTGACGAGCAAACACAGAGAGATTTCACAGCAAAGAAAGGAAGGGACAGGAAGGTAGCAGCCTCAGAATGTTTAAGAACCCTTCGTCCTTCCACAGCCCTTAAAACCGTAAACCGACTTCCCCAAACAATAGCCCACCGTGTCAGCACTGTTCAACCAAATAAGAGAAGGACCAGAGAGCTCGTCCAGTTCACCAGAGAACAATGAACCAGAGCTAGGGTTGATTCTTCTGGAACAGCCAACGGACTACCAGTACCAGCAATCCCCTGAACCGACACGCCACCCCCTCTTCCAGCCTTCGATCCATATGACAACCTTTGGGACACGTAGAGCTATGGACACTGGAGATATGATGAGGTCGCTGGCCGACGAACTTTCGAAGATGGGAGGGTTGAGGAAGATTAGGGACTCTGGGATGTGGAACGGGGACAAGGCCAAATGGAGGAAGTGGTTTGCTCTCCTCTCCATTTGGGTAGTAGAGCAGGAATGGAAGACTAATCAACAGCAATGCACCGCAGTTCTGTCATGACTAGAAGGCAAGGCCGAGGGTTTTGCGCAAATAACCCTCGAGAAGTATATCAGCGCAGAATCCGAATATAACGGACAAGGACAAAGACAAGGAGACGCAGCATGGCTGGACTTTGGGGGAATAGCTATGGAGATAAGGGCTTATTTCCGGATACAGAAGATGGCACATGATGCCATGAAGAAGATTGAAGGACTAAGGCATGGGAACTCAATAGATGAGTATCTCCAGGCCTTTGAGGTGTTAAGAAAAGATGCAGGGATAGCCTGGAGCATGCTGCCAAGCTGCTCAGGGAACAGGTGCACTATAGGGTGTACCAACAAGCAGTGATGCAGGGGATTAAAGATGATTTCTTTGATCTTACAGAACAGATGAGAACGATCGGACGAGGATTCGAAAGGATGGCAATAGAAAGAGTGCCTCCTAGATTCCAGAATCGTTTTCAGACCCCTTGCAGACCCCCCCCAAATAATTTTACACCAACACCTCGCTTCACATCCACAGGCATCCAACCGGGCAGAGGAGCCCCTATGGATATAGATCGCCAAGGCGCTGCTCCTATCACCACGCAGGCCCGCACCTGCTACAAATGTGGTAAGCCTGGACATATGGCCAGAGACTGTAGGGGACAGTTCAACCCCTCGGCCCCGCGACCATCAAATAACTTTGGCCGGGGAACACAGCAACAGCAATGGCAACAAGGAGCTTAGGCTCAATTCGTCCAGCCAATTAGGTATGGAGACTTCTCGCCACCGGATAAGGATGGATGGCAAACAGCTGAACCAACTGGTATCGGCCCCATATACAACATGGCAGATGCTGCCCGTTTCCAGGAGATACCGGCTACTTCATGGGGAAGCATGGATGAAGCCAGGGCGTATTTCCAAGATCTGTTTGAGACAGAATGGAAACAAAAAGATGCGGGAAAAGTCTAGGGAAACTTGATCAGTTAGAGTCAGGAATCCCAGTATGTAATTTGTTTTATCTTCCTTCAGCTTTCGATATATCTACCATGAAATGGAATAAAATTCCTTCCGTGACGGTGTCTTTCTCGAGCGTGGCCCCGGAAGTAGGGTGCTTAATTCCATCTGAAGATATTAACAGACAATTGTTTGCTATAGGAAGCGAAGAACGAAAAGATCTAGCCAAATTATTTAACAGAAAGCAACAAGATGAACTTGGGGTAAGTGTAAAGATAGATGGTGAAGTAAAAGGAAAAAACGGATTAAAAATGGAATCATGTGGTCTAACTTTCACTATTATTGACTCAGGAGCTTCAGTAACTTTTATAGATCAAAAGTTCATATGGAAACACGGATTTCATGAAAAGAATATGCCAAGACCTTTAACAGTATACAATGCCGATGGAACAGAAGGGTCCATTGGTAAGATTACCACTTACGTCATTATTTATATAGCTATCAAAGGAGCAAACAGGCGATGGCATTGGGAAAGAAGTGTCGCCTATGTATCATCACTCGGACCACTAGATCTTCTTATAGGTTTTGATTGGTTCACAAGGCATAACCCAGAAATCGATTGGGTAAACAAGACAATTAACTTCTCTAGATGTACCACGGACTGCGAGTCACACCTTATGGCAAGAAAGGTAACCGCAGAAGAACAAACGCAGTTGCAAAAAGAAGTACCCAAGGAGTTGTGGGAATTTTTACCTGTTTTCTCACAGCATGAATCGGAACGCATGCCTACCCGAAAACCCTGGGATCATGCAGTTGACCTCAAGGAAGACTTTATTCCAAAAAAGGGTTGTATCATTCCTCTTTCAAATGAAGAAATAAAGGAAGTACGGGAATTCATTGATAAGGAAATAAAGAAAGGTTACATCAGATCTTCTAAATCCCCACAGATGTCCCTGGTATTCTTTATCGGGAAGAAAGATGGCGGAAAACGCATGGTAATCGATTACCACTATCTTAATGAACATACTATCAAGAATAATTATCCACTTCCTCTCATTCCGACACTGATTGATAGGTTAAATGGAGCAGATATGTTCACAACCCTCGACTTGCGATGGGGTTATAATAATATTCGCATGAAGGAAGGTGATGAATGGAAAGGAGCCTTCACTACTCCAATTGGCGCATACAAGCCACTGGTAATGTATTTTGGAATGTGTAACTCACCAGGAACATTTCAGGCCATGGTGAACAATATTTTCCATGACATGTGGGAACATGTTGTCATATATATTGATGACATCATGATTTTTACACAAGGCAAGAACCGGAATCAACATCTGGAAATCGTAGCAGAAGTTCTAGGTTGTCTTCATGACCACGACCTTTTCCTTAAACCGTCCAAGTGTCACTTCGCTCAAGATCAAGTAGATTATTTGGGCATGGTTGTATCTAAAAAGGGGATACAGATGCAACTCAACAAGATGAGCACCGTTCGAAATTGGCCAATACCACAAACCGTTAAACAAGTTCAAGCCTTTCTCGGACTAGCCAACTATTATTGCAGATTTGTTCCGAATTTTGCAGATATAGCTCACCCCCTCAATTCCCTTACCAAGAAAGATACGAAATTTGAATGGACAGTGGAGTGCATGACTGCCTTCGTTTGTCTCAAGAACATTCTCACCTCCGAACCGCTCCTTTGCTATCCCGATTCCTCTAAACCGGTTCGAATTGAAACAGATGCTTCGGATGTCACCATCAGAGCTGTTATATCCTATCAACAAGAAGATGGTCTTTGGTGACCTGCAGCATATATATCCCACTCCCTCGACACTGCAGAATTAAACTATCCCATTTATGACAAGGAACTTCTCGCTGTCATTCGCGCTCTTTGCGACTGGCGTCATTATTTAATTGGCAGAGATTCTTTTGAGATCTGGACAGATCACAAGAATCTCGAATATTGGAAACGCCCACAGGACCTTTCTCCCCGTCAAGCAAGGTGGCAGGCCGCTCTTGCTGAATTTAATTTCAAGATGTGTTATAAACCGGGTTCAACCAATGGGAGGGTGGATGCTCTTTCCCGGCGACAGGACCATTTTATAAATAAACCGGAAACAAATAAACAAATTGTCATGCTTCCTCCTCATCTTTTCAACTGTTTTACCTCTCTCTCTTCTTCTTTTTTCACTAGTGTACAAAACGCTTCCACCGACCTATGACTCTCGGACCCCTGGTGTTATAGTCCAGAGAGCAAGGTCTATTTAAACAACCAAAAACAAGTATTTATTCCTGAACCTTTACGTCTAGAAGCACTTAATCTTTTTCACTCTTCTCCGCTTGGTGGCCATGCAGGTCAAAATCATACCAAGCAACTTTTATCCCGTTATTATTATTGGCCTGGGCTCAAGAAAGACGTTGCAACTTTCATTTCACACTGTTCTACATGCGCAACGTTCAAGGGCTCAGAAGCCACCATTCCCGTTAAACCCCTTCCACTTGCATCTACCCCATGGGCAGATATATCTATCGATTTCATCACTGGACTTCCATTATCAAAAGGTTTCAATGCCATCATGGTGGTAGTAGACTGTTTCTCAAAAGAAGTTGTATTCATTCCATGTCTTTCATCTCTCTCTTCTCTTTATGTAGCAGAATTATTTAGGGACAATGTATGGTCGAGACACGGTCTCCTATCCTCCATAGTCTCAGACCGAGGACCGCAGTTTGTTTCGGAGTTTTCTAAACAGCTGAACGAGATACTTCAGATCAAACAGAAGATCTCCACAGCTTATCATTCACGAACGGATGGTCAAATGGAGCGAGTCAATCAAGAACTCAAACAGTATTTAAGGAACTTTATTGCCAAGCGACAGGAATCATGGGCAGACTGGATTAAAATAGCCAAATATCACCATAATAACTCCTATTCGACATCCACAAAGACTTCACCCTTCGAAATCACCAAAACATATCATCCTAGACTTGGTTTCGAAGCGCCTCTCTCCACGAATCCCTCCTCCTACTTTCTGCGCAAAATGGCAAAGTCCTTTAAAAATGTAAAAGAGGCCTTACAGGAAACACAGGAAAGAATGACTAGACAAAACAGTACACCGCTTCCCTCGTACACCAAAGGGCAGCAAGTTCTTCTTTCAACAAAGAATCTAACGCTTCCGTATCCATCGAAAAAGCTCACCAAACGATGGATTGGCCCATTTACTATTCTTGAAGTTATACCACATGCTGTTCGTTTAAAACTCCCCTCTACGATGCGCATTCATCCCACCATAAATATATTGTGCATCAAACCTTATCTCCCTTCGCTCCGCAGGCAGGATATTCTCACCCCTGACCCAATCCTGGTCACCGAAGAAGGACATGAAGAATATGAAGTTGACCACATTGTTGACTCTCGTATTCGAAAGGGAAAACTGGAATATCTGGTACATTGGACTGGATATGGAGAATCAGATCATACCTGGCAAACAAGGGACGATTTGGCTAATTCTCCGGATCTTATTACAGAGTTCCACAAGTTGCATCCCTCAGCTCCTCATCATTTCTTCACTACCAACCTAGCCTCCTTCCGTTCTTTATTTAAACCATATGAAAACCACACCGAAACGACTGCTCTCTTTGTGTCTTGTCTGGAATCCGAGACCTAAAAAGGGGGTAGTGTTATAGTCCGCTTTTTCAAACTTTTGATCACGTGACTTTATCTTATCTTCTCCATGTGGTTATCTAATCTTTTATCTTATCAAGGCACGTGACGGGTCACATGACTGGTCTAGACCCAGGGCATAGGGTTAGCCTCATGTCTTCCAGCCCATTTTCATTTCCGTTATTCTTCCATTTTAGAAGCACCGCTCCTTTTCAGCCATTGGCTATTCTCACGGTGACTTCTCTTCTTTTTGATCACCATCCAGGGTCCATGGGAATTCTCCCATCAGGGTCTTGGTCCATGCACTGTAGCTATACCTATATAAACTATAGCATAGCGTCTCAAGACTCCCCAGTCTTGAGCACTTGTACCTATAGTGCAGTTGTCTCACTCGAACTCCTTGTTTCTATATCTTTCATATCATCATCATCGTTCACTGTTCACCAACACCAAAGGCCCCTAGATTAGAGTTACCGCTTATCATTTACACCGTCACTGACACCACTCATAACAAAAAGAGACTAAACCAAACTCAAGTGAGCAAGACTGGAGAATCCCAGCTTGCCTACCCTTGCCTATATATATTCCAAGGACTGGTGCACAGACCATGCTGACTAAGTACAGGAACTACCTAATTAGGGAATGCTCTAAATCCTGGGTTAATAGATAAAAAGCTTGAGAGGAAAGCATGGAGCGGATATTAATGAGTATGGCAGGATACCATGTGGATGTGGGAGAATGGAAGAGAAGTATCTAGGAAATGAATGCAGGGTCAGAGGTGCTTGCACCATGAGGATGAAGATCTCTGCCACAGATAAGATTCAATCTGTAGATCTGCCACAGATGTATCTAGGGTCCAGATCCAGATCCAGATTAGATAAGATCCATGGAGATAAGATGGAGGGCAGTTCCAGGGAAGATCCTGGGAAGATCCATGTCAGGTGACTTATGATCATATAACCACTGCTGAGGAAAAGAGGATAATAAATACTTTTAAGGAAACTAGACCACAGACTAGGGTTAAGCTTAAAATGGGGTGTCTTGTGCATGATCACATGATGTCACATGACTAGTTCTAGTGCTGGAGTGTTACTTCATAACAAAAAGGCTGTCTCTATACTCAACAGAAGGAACAGGCAGGACAAGAAGAGTTAAGCCTAGTTATGGGGAAAAGGCTTTGTAATTCCTTCTAGGATATTGCTTGGCCTTGGAGGTACTCTGGAGTAACCTGGAGGTTCAGAGTGAGCCCAAGGGCTTGAGCAGAGTGAGGACAAGACAAGGGGGTGTTTTTGTTTTTGTTAATATTTGTACTGAGGTACAAGATACAAAACTACAGTACTTATACCTCAGAGAGGCAGAACTATCTAGGAGTGTAACAAAGTGAGACAAGTGCAAACTCAGAAGCAAAGCAGATGTCTAAATATCTAGGAAATAAATGAAGATGTCAGGAAAGACAATGTCCAATCATGCCAGACTGAAACTGAAGGGTAATAGGATAAAATAGGGGAAAGCAAGGAACAGGAATGGAACAGGAATAGAAACAATGATGGTAATGGTAACTGAGACTGGGAATGGTAATGGAGTTATACCAGGACAGTCCAGAGATAACAAAGGGGAACTAGGGTAGTACTTAACTGGAGCAGAAATAGACTAGAAACAGAATGGGGCAGAGTAGGAGTGGAAGCCCAGAGGAGTGTATAATGCTGAGAGGTGGGAAGTGTACATGCATAGCTGGGGAAGACTGGAATGGTAACAGAGGGCTGGAGTTGCCTGGAGGGGAGTCAGAGGGCTAGAGTGGCTTACTAGGTATGAAGATCAATTGTAAGCCAGATTGGGATGGGGTTGAAATTGGGTTGGAGGTCTGGGATATGACAATGTGGCATGCCTTTATACTAGTACCAGGTTCCCCAATTTACAGAGAGATCAGAAACTGTTAAAGGTCTGGAATAGGCCATAGGGCCTTTCCACTAAAAGATATGATGTGTTAAAACTTTCCATCCTACTAAAAGAGACTATTAAAACCTATACCAAGATAAGTATACTTTTAACCAGTTCCTCTTTTTTAAATGAAACCCTTGATGTTGGAGGTAGATCAGAACTCCAGGTGCTTTGGAGAGTTCCAGGAAAATCTAGGAAGGGTTTCAATGGTCAAACAGGACTTAGCTTCACCTTATGGGGTGCACTCTTGCACTTTTCCATTGTCCTAATTTACATAGATGTCAGAGTGGGTGATAAGGCTATCTCTATGCTCAATAGGAGGAACAGGCAGGACAAGGAGAGTCAAGCCTAGTTATGGGGGTGAGGTTTTACAACTCCTTCAAGGATATTGCATAGTCTTGGAGATACTCCGGAGTAACCCAGAGGGTCAGAGTGAGTCCAAGGCTTGAGCAGAGTGAGGACAATGACAAGAGAGTTTTCTGGTGTTTTTGTCAATATTTGTACTGAGGTACAAGATACAGAACTACAGTACTTATACCTCAGAGAGGCAGAACTATCTAGAAAGGTAACAAAATGAGACAGGTGCAAACTCAGAAGCAAAGCAGATGTCTAGATATCTAGGAAATAAATGGAGATATCAGGAAGACAATATCCAATCATGTCAGACTGAAACTGAAGGGTAACAGGATAAAACAGGGGAGAGCAAGGAACAGGAATGGAACAGGAATAGTAACAATGATGGTAACAGTAGCTAACTGGGAACAGTAACAGAGTTATATCAGAACAGTCCAGAGATGACAAAGGGGAACTAGGGTAGTACTTAACTGGAGTGGAGATAGACTGGAAGTGGAATGGGGTGGAGTGGGAGTGGAAGTCTGGGGGAGCATATAATGCTGAGGGGTGGGAAGTGTACATGTGTAACTGGGAGAGACTGGAATGGTGACAAAGGGCCAGAGTTGCCTGGAGGGGAGTCAGAGGGCTGGAGTAGCTTACTAGGTATGAAGATCAATTGTAAGCCAGGTCGGAATGGGGTCAGAATTTGGGTTGGAGGTCTGGAATATGACATAATGTCAAGTTGTGAAGTAAGTCATGAGACTTAGTATAGGGTATGATGTCAAGTTATAAAGCAGAAGGGAGTTAAGAAGAATTATAACATCATGTTATGGTTAATATTCAAACTAAGGTACAAGATACAGAGCTATAGTACTTATATCTTAGAGAGGCAGATTATCTAAGAAGGGAACAGAGATATGAAAGGAGTTGTCTCATAAGTGAAGCAGATGCCAATGCATCCTGGATATAAATGGAGATATCAGAGGAGACAATGTTGAATAATATCAAACTGAAAACTAAATGATAATAGAGAGAGGTAAGGCAGAAAGAAACTGAAACCGGAAGTGAGATTGGAGAAACTATGAAGTTGTATTGGAATGGTATGGAGTTAGCATAGGTAAAGTTGTAATCAATATGAGGTAGAAAAAGACAGGTAAAGAAAACTAGGAAATATGCAGCTTAAAGTATGAAAGCAACCAGAGTTGCACCAGAGACATAGCAGAGTTAACCCATTGACATGGAATATAACAATTAGACACAGTTATTTCTAGAAATACAAGGAAACACTAAAAGATCTTATTAATAAAGCCATTTTAGAATTTGCAGGAGAAGAGGAGAGTAGAGAAAGATTTCAAAGAAGGTTTGACAAATTTGATAGGCAAATAGGACTAGATTTTTGGGCTAAAAGAGCAAGAAATTGCAAGGTAGTAATCTTAGATCAACTTTACTTTCTTTAACCATCATTAGTACTTAGGAAACCAAGAGATATATGTTATAAAGTGACACTGCTGCACTAGAACCAGTCACATGACATCATGTAATCATACACAAGAAACCCCTTTTTTGACTTAACTCTAGTCTGTGGTTTTAATTCTTAAAGAGTATTTATTATCTCTTTTCCCAGTAGTGGTTATGTAACAGTTAGTCATCTGACATGGATCTTCCCTGGATTTTCCTGGAAACTGCCCTCCATCTTTATCTCCATGGATCTCATCTGATCTGAATCTGGATTTGGATCTGGACTTTAAATACATCTGTGGCAGATTTTAGATTGGATCTCATCTGTGGCAGAGATCTTCATTCTCATGGGTGCAGCACCTCTGACCCTGCACTTTCATTCCAAGATTATGCCTTCTCTTCCATTCTTCCTTTATATCTGCACCTGCCCTTTGCCAATATTCTTTTATTTCCACTCCATGCTTTTTCCTCATTCTATCACATCCCATGCCAATAAGTCAACTCTGCTATGTCTCTGGTGCAACTCTGGTTACTTTCACACTTTAAGCTATGTATTTCCTAGTTCCCATTACCTCTGTCCTTCCCTACCTAATGTGATTACAACTTTATCTATGCTAACTCCATATCATTCTGATACAACTCCATAGTTTCTTCAATCTCACTTCCTGTTCCTGTTTCTTTCTACCTTACCTTTTCCTGTCATCATTTAATTTCAGTTTGACATTATTTGACATTGTCTTCCCTGACATCTCCATTTGTATTCAGGATGTATTGGCATCTGCTTCACTTCTGAGACAACTCTTTCATCTCTGTTTCTCCCTTAGATAATTCACCTCTCCAAGATATAAGTACAGTAGCTCTGTATCTTGTACCTTGGTTTAAATATCAACCATATGTTATAAAGTTGTGACATACTCCAGGAGTACTCTGAATAACTCTGGAGTGGATGGGGCTTGGCTTCATCTTATGTGGTGTGCCCTTATGCTAGTATCAGATGCCCCAATTTATGAAGGGGTTGAAAACTATTGGAGGTCCAGGATAGGCTGCAGGATCTTTTTCCAATAAGATATATGATATTGAGTCATGAAGTAAGTCATGAGACTTAGTGTAGGGTACAATGTTAAGTTATGAAGCAGGAAAGAATTTAAGAGGATTGTAATGTTGTGTTATGGTTGATATTCAAACTAAGGTACAAGATACAGAGCTACCATACTTATATCTTGGATAAGTGGATTATCTAAGGGAGGAATGGAGATATGAAAGGAGTTGTCTCAGAAGTGAAGCAGGTGCCAATATATCCTGGATAAAAATGGAGATGTTAGGAGAGACAATATTAAATAATATCAAACTGAAACTAAATGATGGCAGGAAGAGGTGAGGAAGAAAGGAATAGGAACAGGAAGTCAGATTGGAGGAACTACAAAGTTGTATTGGAATGGTATGGAGTTAGTATAGTGTTATAAAATTGTGATGTACTCTGGGTGTACTTTGGATAACTCCAGAGTGGACAGGGCTTGGCTTTACCTTATGTGATGTGCCCTTATGCTAGTACTGGGTGCCCTGATTTATGGAGGGGTTGGAAACTACTGGAGGTCCAGAATAGGCTGTAGGGCTCTTCCCAATGAGAGATATGATGTCAAGTTGTGGAGTAAGTCATAAGACTTAGTGTAGGTTACAACATCAAGTTGTGAAGCAGGAGGGGGTCTAAGAGGATTGTAACATTGTGTTATGGTTAATATTCAAACTGAAGTACAAGATACAGAGCTACAGTACTTATATCTTAGAGAGGCAGATTATCTAAGAAGGGAATGGAGATATGAAAGGAGTTGTCTCATAAGCAAAGCAGATGCCAATGCATCCTGGATATGAATGGAGATGTCAGAAAAGACAATATTGAATAATATCAAACTGAAACTAAATAATACCAGGGAAAAGCAAGGCAGAAAGAAACAGGAACAGAAAGTAAGATCAGAGGAACTATGGAGTTGTATCAGAATGGTATGGAGTTAGCATAGGTAAAGTTGTAACCAATTATTAGGTAGGAAAAGATGGAGATAAAGGAAACTAGGAAATATGCAGCTTAAAGCATGCAAGCAACTGGAGTTACACTGGAGACATAGCAAAGTTGACCTGTTGGCATAGGATGTGACAGTATTCTCCTTTTAAGGCCTGAACCCCTGAAGGCTGTGAAGCATGTGCTTTTGATGAATAAATGAGTGGAGTGGGCATTGGAGTTTAGCTGGCCAGAAACTTATAAAAGTAAATACCTGTCACATTCTATGTCAACAGGTCAACTCCACTATGTCTCCAATGCAACTCCGGTTGCCTTTACACTTTAAGCTGTGTGTTTCCTAGTTCCCTTTACCTCTGTCTTTTCCTATCTAATGATTGATTACAACTTTACCTATGCTAACTCTGTACTATTCTGATACAACTCTGTTGTTCCTCTGACCTTACTTTCTGTTCCTGTTCCTTTGTGCCATGCTTCTTCCTGTCATCACTTAGTTTCAGTTTGACATTATTTGACATTGTCTCCTCTGACATCTCCATTTGTATCCAGAATGCATTGGCACCTGCTTCACTTTAGAGACAACTCTGTTCATATCTCCATTCCCTCCTTAGATAATCTGCCTCTCTGAGGTATAAGTACTGGAGTTCTGTATCTTGTACTTCAGTTTGAATATTAACCATAATATAATATTACAATTCCCCCCCAGACCCCTTTTGCCTTATAACTTGACATTGTACCCTACCCTAAAGTCCCTCAACTTACTCCATGACTTAATGTCATGCCTTTTGTTGGAAAAAAGCTCTACAGCCAATCCTGGACCTCCAATAGTTTCCAACCCCTTCATAAATTGGGGCACTTGGTACTAGCATAAGGGTGCATCACATAAGGTGAAGCCAAGCCCTGTCCACTTCAGAGTATGTCGAAATGTTTATAACAGTATATTCAAACTCCTGCTTGTGCTGATACTGCTATCATGTCTATTCATGTAATCAGAGCTCACTCCTGCACTATCCTAGATTAGTTTAAGAGCTTCTCTGCTCATCACACACTAGGCTCAGCCTCATAGGCTCCTGCTCCCTCCCACTTATTCACATCTAGTGCTCAAGTTGATGAAGCCCCTGATGGTTCCAAGATTCCTCAACCTCCCCATACCTCTGACAACTGTGGTGCCCAGCCAGGAGTACCAAATGAACCTGGAGATGATTCCTTTGATGGGTATTCTGATATTCTGGAGGATGATCCTGAACCTTTTCCAGACCCTGAACCTATTCCCATTCACCATGACACTATCACCAATCTCACTAGTGCCATCCATGGATTAGCTTGCTTTTCTTGTCATACCCCTGAAACATTGCAGCATATCAAAGTATGGAAACTGGACCAGTTTGATGGAACTGATCCCTGGAAGCTCCATATTTTTCTGGTGCAATGCAAATTAAATTTCCAGAATTGTTTCAAAGCCTTTGCCAATGACTGAGCCAAGGTCACTTATGCTCAGTCCTACCTTAAGGGCATGGCATTGAAATGGTTTGAGCCTGACCTCCTCCTTACCAAAGACTCTGACTTCTACCTCTTGTGGATGGACAATTATAAGGAGTTTATTCAGGAACTTCAGACCAACTTTGGACCCCATAACCCAGTCAGAGATGCAGAGCACCAGCTAGACCAGTTGACTATGAAGGATGGTCAATGAATCAACAAATATGTAGTTGAGTTTAATAGAATTGCATTCCAAGTCTGGGGTTATGAAGAAGGTGCCCTCCACCACTATTTCTATAATGGTCTTCCAGACTGTATCAAAGATGACCTTTTCTGTGTTGGCAAGCTGCCGACACTCATTGAGCTGCACCAGCTGGCCCAGACCATTGGCACTTGTTACTGGAAGCACAAATCCAAACTTAGCCAACAAGGAAAGTTATCTTACCTGTCCAAGTTCTCCGATAAACCCACTATATCCTTCGCTTCGACCTCTGGTTCTAATAAATCAAGGAACAAGTCAGCTACTTACTCTGGCTCCTCCAAGTTGTCCATTCCCCAGAAACAGGACTTATCATCCAAGCTTGGTAAGGATGGTAAGCTCACTACTGAAAAATGCAAGTGTTGACTGGAGAATTACCTCTGTTTGTTCTGTGGTATTGTGGGGCATATAGCAAAGGACTGCCCTAAGTCTTCCTCCAAGGCAGCCAAAGCTCACAGTGCCAAAACCTCCACTTCAGAAATCAAACTGGAGGCCTCTGTCTCAAAGGTAAAAAAATAGTCCACAGCCTCCATGACTCCACACAGGCTGGAGGTTGCATTGATTCTTTCCATGCTTTACTGGAGGTTAAACTTAACATGTCCATTCTTTTAGATAATGCTTCACTTATGCCTCTTGTTACCCTTGTTTCACAAGAAATTCCTCTATTTTCTGCTCTGATTGACTCTGGTTCTTCAGATTGCTTCATAGACACCAAGTTAGTTAGTACTTACAATCTTCCAACTTATTCCATTCCTCCATTACAGCTCTGACTGTTTGATGGCTCTTCCAATTCTATGATTACAAATGCCATTGATTTTTCTGTTTATTTTGAAACCAGTAATATCACTCTGATAACATTCTATGTCACTCTGTTGAATGGATCTAGTTCTCTTGTTCTAGGATACAACTGGCTTGCCTGCTACAATCTGTTGATTGACTGAATATCAAGTCATATCTCATTCTGATCATCTGAACCAAACATGCCAATGCCCCTGAGCTCACCTCCACAGCCTCTGGTTTCTCTAATCCAAGCTGACTCTGAACCCAATTCACTGTGCTTCCATAACCCCAAACCTCTGTTGATCAAGCTACTTAGCTTATCAGTGTTTGCACATACCTGTAGTCTTGATGGCTCAGTTCCATTCTATCTGCAGCCCTGATCTCCAGAGAGTTATCTCCACTCCACTTCCATTGCTTCTCCTTCAGCCAACCTTTCTGGCATTTCTCAGGAATATCATGACTTTGCCAATGTGTTTAGCAAAAGCAAGGCAGCTACTTTTGCCCCTTATCACAAGTTTGACCTGAAGATCAACCTGAAAGAAGGCACCTCACCACCTGTCGGCACCACCTATTTCCTGTCACCCTCTGAGCTTGAAGCACTCAGGACTTTCCTAGACAAACATCTTGCTACTGGTTTTGTCCAATTCTCCACATCTGCTCATGCTGCCCCTATCCTTTTTGTCTGGAAGAAGAATGGATCCCTCTGGTTGTGTGTAGATTTCTGAGGACTCAACAAAATCACAAAGAAAGACCACTACCCCCTTCTGTGCATCTCCAATCTCCTTGATGCTCCGAGCCATGCAATTATCTATACCAAACTTGACCTTAAGCATGCTTACCATTTAGTTCATATTGCTGAGGGCAATGAGTGGAAAACCTCTTTCCATACACACTATGGCTCCTACAAGTGGCTTGTCATGCCATTTGGGCTCACCAATGCTCCTGCAGCTTTCCAGTGGTTTGTCAATTCTATCTTTGCCAATCTTCTTGATGTTTTGGTAATCATTTATTTGAATGATATTCTAATTTTCTCTGCTGACTGGACATCACATACTGAGCATGTCCACAAAGTCCTCTGCCACCTCTGGAAGCACAGCCTCTTTGTCAAACCCAAGAAATGCAAATTCTATACCAATTCCACTGAGTATTTTGGATATTTACTCTCTCCTTGCAGGCTCACAATGTCCCCTGAAAAGGTTCAATCCATTCTGGATTGGCCTGAGCCTCACAAGATCAGGGATATCCAGTCCTTTCTCAGTTTTGCTAACTTCTACTGCTACTTCATTCAAGGCTACTCTAACATCATTGTTTCTCTGACTTACCTTACCTGCAAGTCTGCTTGTTGGAATTTTGATGCTTTTTGTTGTGCTGCTTTCCAGTGCCTCAAGAATGCTTTTACTTCCACTTCTATTTTGACCCATTGGGTCCCCAATGCTCCTCTCATTGTTAAGACTAACACCTCCAACTATGTAATTGCCAGAATCCTCTTACTCTGGTCTCCAGACAATGAGGTCTGCCCTGTCACTTTCTATTCATGTATGCTCACTGTATCATATCCCAGACCTCTGATCTGAATTTCAACCCTATTCTGACCTGGCTTACAATTGGTCTTCACACCTAGTAAGCCGCTCTAGCCCTCTGACTTTCCTCCAGGCAACTCCAGCCCTCTGTCACCATTTCAGTCTCTCCCAGTTATGCATGTACACTTCCTGCCCCTCAGCATTATATGCTCCCCCAGACTTTCACTCCCACTCCACCCCATTCTGCTTCCAGTCTATCTCCACTCCAGTTAAGTACTACCCTAGTTTCCCTTTGTCATCTCTGGACTGTCCTGATATAACTCCATTACCATTCCTGGTCAGCTACCATTACCATCATTGTTACTATTTCTGTTCCATTCCTGTTCCTTGCTCTCCCCTGTTTCATCCTGTCACCCTTCAGTTTCAGTCTGACATGATTGGACATTGTCTTCCTGATATCTCCATTTGTTTCCTAGATATCTAGACATCTGCTTCACTTCTGAGTTTGCATCTGTCTCATTTCATTATACTTCTAGATAATTCTGCCTCTCTAAGGTTTAAGTACTGTAGTTCTATATCTTGTACCTTAGTACAAATATCAACAAAAACACCAGAAAATCCTCTTGTTGTTATCCTCACTCTGCTTGAGCCTTGGGCTCACTCTGACCCTCCAGGTTACTCTGGAGTATCTTCAAGGCTATGCAATATCCTTGAAGGAGTCATAAAACCTCACCCCCATGACTAGGCTTGACTCTCCTTGTCCTGCCTGTCCCTTCTGTTGAGCATAGAGACAGTCTTATCACCCATCCTGACATTTATGTAAATCAGGACAATGGAGAAGTGCAAGAGTGCACTCCATAAGGTGAAGCTGAGTTCCATTCAACCATTGAAACCCTTCCTAGATTTCCCCAGAACTTTCTGGAGCACCCAGAGTTCTAATCTACCTCCAGCATCAAGAATTTCATTTAAAAAAGAGAAACTGGTTAAAAGTATACTCATCTTGGTATAGGTTTTAATAGTCTCTTTTAGTAGGATAGAAAGTTTTAACACACTGCACCAGAACTCAACTATGACACCCATGATAAGGAGCTTCTTGCTATTTTTACTGCATTCAAGACCTGGCATTATTACCTTGAAGGTTCCAGTTCTCCAGTGGATGTCATCACTGATCACAAGAACCTGGAATATTTTGCTACATCTAAACTTCTGACCCACCAGCAAGCCCACTGATTGGAGTTCCTCTCTCAGTTTAATCTGATCATCCATTTTTACCCTGGCCATTTAGGCACTAAACCTAATGCTCTAACTCGACAATGGGATATCTATCCCAGTGCAGGAAATGGCAACTATGCCCTTGTCAATCCACATAACTTCCAGCCTGTGTTTATGCAGGAACAACTTGCTGTGTCCCTCCAGACTTTCTTTCTAGCATCTCTGGTTTTCCAGTTTACATTTCTCTTTAACATCGAAACCCTCCATCATGACATTATCTCAGCACTCCCTTCTGACTCTACCACCTCTATCCACTGTTCTGGTATCCTTCTGTCTAACTCTTGTTGGTCTAAAAACCCAGGAGATTTCTTGCATTTGGATAACCACATCTATGTTTCCAATGCTTCTGATCTCCAACTCTGGATCCTCCACTACAAGCATGACCACCTCTTATCTGGACACTTTGGTCAAAATTGGATACTAAAGCTCATTTGCCAAAAGTATACCTGGCCTGGCATTCAAGTATTCATCAAGGAATATGTTTCTTTATGTACAGCTTGTGCCTGTGCTAAGGTAC
Source organism: Pulveroboletus cf. rosaemariae (assembly GCA_038089275.1). Taxonomy (NCBI): domain Eukaryota; kingdom Fungi; phylum Basidiomycota; class Agaricomycetes; order Boletales; family Boletaceae; genus Pulveroboletus; species Pulveroboletus cf. rosaemariae. Next base: position 27,653 of record JBBPKN010000098.1, on the reverse strand, counting down.
CCCATCACAAACCCTATGGTTTCCTCAAGCAGCTCCCCATTCCAGAAAAGCCATGGAATTCCATCTTAATGGATTTTATTGAACAGCTCCCAGCTTTCTCTGGTCACTCCACCATTCTTGTTGTTGTAGATTATCTATCAAAGCAGTGCATCTTCATTCCTACAGACAACAAGGTAACCTCCCCAGGGCTTGCTAAACTCTTCTTACTCCATGTGTTTTCCAAACATGGAGTTCCCTCCCATATCACCTCTGATCAAGGTTCTGAGTTTGTTTCCCATTTCTTCCATTCTCTGGGTCAAGCCCTCAATATCCATCTCCACTTTACCTCCAGATATCATCTGGAGGGTGATGGTCAAACCAAGCAAATGAACCAAACTCTGGAGCAGTATCTATGCATTTATTGCAACTGTCAGCAGGACAACTGGTCCAAACTCCTACCCCTCATGGAGTTCGCTTATAACAATGCCCCTAATGCTATCACAGATATTTCCCCTTTCTTCACAAACAAGGGCTATCATTTGAACATCTCTGTGTACCTGGAATGCAATCTCACCTCTACCCAAGCTTAAGAATATGCCATAGACCTTGACTCTCTCCATGCCTTTCTTTGTAAAAAAATAGCTGCTGCTCAAGTCAGATATCAAGGACCTGCAGATGCTCAACAATTTCTGGCACTGGACTTTAATGTAGGTAACCAGGTATTTATCAAGGCTAAGTACTTTAGAACTACACAGCCTTCCAAGAAACTCACTGAAAAGAACTTAGATCTTTATTCCATTATCACTTAGGCAGACTTGCTGTTCTTTACACTCCATTTCCTGGAGAACATGAAGTCCATTCATCTGGTCTTTTATGTTTCTCAACTTGAACCCTCTATCCCCAGCATGATCCCAGATTGTGTGCAACCACTTCCACCCCCAGTTAAGATTGACAGTAAACCAGAGTTTGAGATTTCCGAAATTCTAGACTCAAAGATAGATTGTAGGTGAAGGGACTGCAAATTACTATATTTGGTTAAGTGGTTAGATTATGAGGATACTAATGAGGAGACCTCATGGCTTCTTGCTACTGAATTAGGGCACACTTTGGAGATCATTAAGAAGTTTTATCTTCATTATCCAGACAAACCTGGGCCATCTTATGATTAACCAACTGTAGTGAAGCTAGTAATCTAGTCACAAGACCCTCTACCTATTCTAAGATCACCTTTTTGATCACCTTGTCTACCATGGAAATTTTGCCAATCTCTGCACAAAGTTCTGACAGCTTCACTGCCACCTCATCCACCTCCCTGTCCTCACTTCCTAAACTCCCAGCTTCTCTGGTCTCCTCCACCCATGCCATTCCCAATGCATCAACCAGCTGCTCCAGCAGCTGGTTCTTGTATTTGGCCTCTCACCATACCTTCCAGCCCACCTTCCTTATTGATGCCTCCACCAGGTGACAGCCCTTAGCTACCTGCTGAAGACCCTCCTCTGTCTCCTCTGAGTTTGCCCTGCTATTGAGTACCCCTTCCTCTCCCACTTTCCATCTCCACTTCCTCTCCAGCTTCTTCTGGCTGGGGCGGTCACACCTTACCTTTGCCTCTATACAGGCAAGGCATGATGTCAACTTGCCCAGGCCTATCTGGCACTCCAGTTCCTGATCATTGCACCTCCAGCACCCTGGTCCCTCTTTCACTCTCCTCTTGCCATTGCTGTTACTTGATCCCATCTTCTGGGCTTGATGAAGTTTCTCCATCTAAGCCAGTTTTTGAGTGCTAGGTCCCAACCCTATTTCCAATACTCACCTGTTTTCAGACCACCACCACTGCTTTTTGAGCCTCCTCTACTTTCTTCTAAGCCTCCTCCTCTCTTCTTACTTTTCCCCACTGCTTCCACTCAGTGTACTTTATGTTACCAAGCTTCTCTTCATCTTCAACATGCTCCTCCAGGTATTTATCAGACCAGGTGTGAATATCAGTGAATGAAGACATGATAAGGGATACTAGTGTGAAAGTCTCTGGGGTGATATTTGCTTTTATGGTTTTCTGGCCAGCTAAACTCTGATGCCCACTCTGCTCACTTATTCATCAAGAGCACATGCTTCACAGCCTTCAGGGGTTCAGGCCTTAAGAGGGGAATACTGTCACATCCCATGCCAATAGGTCAACTCCACTATGTCTCTGATGCAACTCTGGTTGCTTTTACACTTTAAGCTGCATGCTTCCTAGTTTCCTTTACCTCTGTCTTTTCCTACCTAACAATTGATTACAACTTTACCTATGCTAGCTCCATACCATTCTGACACAACTCCATTGTTTCTCTAACCTCACTTTCTGTTCCTGTTTCTTTGTGCCATGCTTCTTCCTGTCATTACTTAGTTTCAGTTTGACATTATTTGATATTGTCTCCTCTAACATCTCCATTTGTATCCAGAATGCATTGGCACCTGCTTCACTTTAGAAACAACTCTGTTCATATCTCCATTCTCTCCTTAGATAATCTACCTCTCTAAGGTATAAGTACTGGAATTCTGTATCTTGTACTTCAGTTTGAATATCAACCATAATATGACATTACAATCCCCCCCAGATCCCTCCTGCCTTACAATTTGATGTTGTACCCTACTCTAAAGTCCCTTAACTTACTCCACAACTTGACATCATGCCTCTTGTTGGGAAAAAGCCCTATGGCTAATCCTGGACCTCCAATAGTTTCCAACCCCTCTGTAAATTGGGGCACTCAGTACTAGCATAAGGGTGCACCACATAAGGTGAAGCCAAGCCCTGTCCATTCCGGAGTTATCTGGAGTACCTCCGGAGTACATCAAAACATTTATAACACTACTGATGCATTGACCTATCTAACTCTAACCCTTGGAAAGTGCCTTTCTATCTTGCTATCTGGCTTTTATGCTAGTGGCCAGGAACTAGGCATGATGAGAATGAAAGAAAGAGCCTAAGCCAGTCCCTAAGCCAATAGGAAACTGTTGAATCACTTATAGAAAGTGGAGTATAGCCAGAAAAGACTAAACCAGACTCAAGTGAGCAAGACTGGGGAATTCCAGCTTGCCTACCCTTGCCTATATATATTCCAAGGACTGGTGCACAGACCATGCTGACTAAGTACAGGAACTACCTAATCAGAGGATGCTCTAAACTCTGGGTTAATAGATAAGAAATATGAGGAGAAAGCATAAAGTGGATATTAATAAGTATGGCAGGATATCATGCAGATGTGAGAGAATGGAAGAGAAGTATCTAGGAAATGAATGCAGGGTCAGAGGTACTTGCACCATGAGGACAGAGATTTTTGCCATAGATAAGATCCAATCTATAGATCTGCCACAGATGCATCTAGAGTCCAGATCTAGGTCAGATGAGATCCATGGAGATAAGATGGAGGGCAGTTCCAGGGAAGATCCTGGGAAGATCCATGTCAAGTAACTTATGGTCACATGACCACTGCTAAGGAAAAGGAATAATAAATACTCTTAAAGGAATAGAACCACAGACTAGAGTTAAGCTTAAAAAGGGGTGTCTTGTGCATGATCACATGATGTCACATGACTAGTTCTAGTGCTGGAGTGTCACTTCATAACAGTCAGAGATGGAAAAGAAAACCATCTTGGTGCTTAATAAGAGAAACAGGCAGAATAAGGAGAGTTAAGCCTAGTCATAGGGTGGGACCTTATAACTTCTTCAAGGATATTGCTTGGTCCTGAAGGTTCTCTGGAGTAACCCAGAGGGTTAGAGTAAGCCCAAGGGCTCAAGCAGAGTGAGGATGAAGACAAGGGGGTGTTTATGTTGATATTCCTACTGAGATACAAGATAAAAAACTACAGTACTTATATCTTAGAGAGGCAGAACTATCTAGGGGTGTAGCAAAGTGAGACAGGTGCAAACTCAGAAGTGAAGCAGATGTCTAAATATCTAAGAAACAAATGGAGATGTCAGAAAAGACAATGTCCAATCATGTCAGACTGAAACTGAAGGGTAACAGGATAAAACAAGGGGAAGCAAGGAACAGAAATGGAATAGGAATAGTGACAATGATGGTAACAGTAACTAAGAGCAGGAACAGTAATGGAGTTATACCAGAACAGTCCAGAGATGACAAAATTGAACTAAGGTAGTATTTAACTGGAACTGAAATAGAACTGAAAACAGAATAGGGTGAAGCAGGAGTAAAGGGCCAGAAGAGCATATATGCATAGTTGGGGTGGACTGGAATGGTGATGAAGGGCCAGAGTTGCCTGAAGGGGAGTCAGAGAGCTAGAGTGGCTTACTGGATATAAGAACCAGTCATAAGCTGGGTTGGGATGGGGTCAGAATTGGATCAGAGATATGGGATATAACAGTTAAACTGGAGACTGCCAGGGCAGAATGCAGATGAATTTCAAGTACTAGATACAAGAATAAAGAGATATGCAAGAGATTGCAAGGTAGAAGTAGCATAATAAAAGAGAGGACCTGAAGTACACTACTTTATAGTACAACTATCAAGATTCAAGCAAAGATAACTAGGTAATCATGTTAATGAATGATAAGTAAGTTATCCATGTAGAAATGGATGGAAATTGATGAAAAAATTATAAGTTAGCTAATTAAAAGATAAAATGCCCAGGCAGAGGATATAACAAGAGAGCAGCCTAGGCTGGGCTAGAGCATGAGAAGAGCAGAAGTATAGGGTAAAGGGTAAACAAGAAAGTATCTGAGATGCATAAAAAACAGAAGCTAAAATAAGAAAATAAAGAGAAAAAGAAGAGAAAAAGAGAAATCATAACAAGGAAAGTATTCTGAATCCTAAATAGATAAGTAGGAATGGAAGCATAGGGAAAATATGAAAGAGTATTAACAAAGGATAAATGTAAATAAGAAAAAATAAAAAAGAAGCACAGAAATAAAATAAAAGTATTAGGGTTAATAAAGATTAAGGCTATGCCTTAACTATAAGGCCAAGGAGATCCATCTGGGATCTTTGCCACAGATCAGATCCTAATCTAGATAAAGATTCAGATATTATCAGATATCTGAGATTCAGGCACCATTTAAGATTTGCCATATTATATAACATCTGATAGAAAACTCTGAACTCTGAATAAAAAAGAAATCACAAACTAGAGTTATGCTGAAATGCAACTCTTGATGCATTGACCTAATCTAACCCTAACCCTTGGTGAGTGCCTTCCTAATCTTGCTATCTGGCTTTTGTGCTAGTGGCCAGGAACTAGGCATGGTGAGATGAAAGTAAGAGCCAAGGCACTTATAAATGAGTGAGGATAAGCTGAGAGTTGAAGGGACAATAGACTAATGCCTAGGCCAGTAAGACTAAACTTAAACCAAGACTCAAGTGAGCAAGACTGGGGAATTCCAGCTTGCCTATCCTTGCCTTTATATATTCCAGGGCCTGGTATACAGACCATGCTAACTAAGTACAGGAACTACCTAATCAGGGAATGCCCTAAATCCTGGATTAATAAATAAGGAACATGAGGAAAAAGCATGGGGTGGATATTAATGAGTATGGCAGGATATCATGCAGATGTGGGAGAATGAAAGAGAAGTAATCTATGAATAGAATGCAGGGTTAGAGGTGCTTGCACCATGAGGATGGAGATCTCTGCCACAAATGTATCTAGAGTTCAGATCCAGATCCAGATCTAGATCAGATGAGATCCATGGAGATAAGATGGAGGGCAGTTTCAGGGAAGATTCCAGGAAGATCCATGTCAGGTGACTGATGATCACATGACCACTGCTAAGGGAAAGAAATAGTAAATACTCTTAAAGGAAACAGACCATAGACTAGGGTTAAGCTTAAAATGGGGTGTCTTGTGCATGATCACGTGATGTCACATGACTGGTTCTAGTGCTGGAGTGTCACTTCATAACACTACCCTGTCTTTAGCTCTGAAGCTCTGAAGAGTAGTAAGAGGAGTTCTTCTACTTCAATATCCATCATTGCCTGAAATCTGCTCCTGTAACTCTTAGAGAAAAAGAAAGTATCATAAATGAATGAAAAAAGTTGGAAAAGAAAAAGAAAAATTGCTTCTCGTTTCTGTTTGATTCTTCCAGAATCTTATTAATCTTGTATTCCAGATACTCTTACTACCCTGTCTTTGAGTTAACTCATCCCAAGTTGACCAATGGAAATGAGTGAGGAGTTGACTAGGCTTCTGAAAAAATATCCTTGAAAATCTGAAAGAACCTTGCAGAAACTTGAAAAAAGTGATGCAACTAGAAAGCCCAGTTTCTAGAGGGAGAATCCAGAGAGAAAGGGCTCATCTGGTAGGGGTGATGGTGAAAAATAATGAAGGGGGGGCTCTGAGCTCTTAATAACCTTATCTCTAATCATCAAGCAGATCTGCTCTTGTTAACCTGGTGACAAAAAGAGTAAGGCAGTTGACACATGCTTAACACTGGAAAGCATCTCACAAGAGAGTACCACAATGGAACCAACACTGAATGGTGAGTACTTGACAAAGAATATCATGATCTGCCTTGTTAATGAATCCTTTGAGGACAGCAACATCTTCTTCCAAAGTCCTATCATGATGAGGGGGAGGAGGAGATTCTGTGGAGAGGGGCTCTGAGGGTGGGGATGCTACTGGTGAAACAGTAGATTCTTCTGCTGGTGAGACAGAAACTTTGTCTTCTGGAGAGTCTGGCAACAGAACTTCTACTGGGTCAACCCTTGGATTAAAGACTTGATGTATGGCATAAATGACTTCATGTGTGCAGTATGGGCACTTTAACACCATTTGTTGCTCTGATCCTTGATAACAACTGCATCTGATCTTGAAAATATCATCAACTTCTGGATAGTCTGGGAGTGAATTAAAAAATCCTGAAAGGGACTCCAAATTGTATCCATCAATCTGAGCAATTTGTCCTTGATCATCAAGGGTGACTATCTCTAAAAGATCCAGAAGTAAGACCTCATTTCTGGGGGGAGAGACTTTGGATAAACTCTTTTCTTGATCAATGATTTCTTTATCTTTGACCCCATTTTTAGAGTTGACTACTAATTCTTCATCTGACTCATATCTTGAAGGAATTAACCTTTGAATAAAATCAACTTCTTGAATGTTGACCCCATCTTTAGACTGGAATATCTCTGAAACATTACCAACTTCATCAGCTTCAGAAAATGCCTCAGCTAGTTCTTGCTGTTCTCCAGCCTTTAAAATTATCTTGGCTAACTCTTCATCTTCATCAGGGAAAAATGAATTTGTCACTGATGGGGATGTACTTTTTGATAACACAGAATTTTTAACTGCCTCTGAAATATCTTGTGGAGACTTGGGAATTTGTGACTCCTGACCTTCATCCTGCTCTACTATATCTTTAAGCCCTTGTTCATAGACATATCTTGGTGATCTCTTAATCCATTGGACTTTAGGTGGATGACCCTGGTCTTCTTCAACTGGTGAGAACTGACTACTGTCTTCATTGGAAGAGACCTGTGAAATTTCTCTTGTAACTCTTAATAGGAGATTATCTTCTACTTCTGGAGTGTCTTCTGTGATTTCAGGAAGATCTTCATTATCCCATTTGGGACTCCATTTGAATTCTTCTCCATATATCACTAAAAAGTGCTTGTGTGCTTCCTTAGCTATTTTCTTGAATTCTTTATTCCAAGATTCTGCTGGAAGTACCTCTAAAGATGAGGGTTTCTCAGGGTTACCCACAACACTGACAGAGTTTTCAGACTTCTGCTGGTCTAGATCCTGAACATCTTCTGCTTCAGCTTCTACTCATGCAACTTTGTATATCTCTTCAATTTCTTCTCTTATTGTCTGCACTTTCATCTGCTTTGGCATACTAACCTGAACAGAATCTAAGCCTTTTAATGACATGCTTATGTCCTGAGTAGTTTAAGAACTTTCCAGTTCATTACCAAGTACTTTCTCCACCATACCCATCAGGATGTAAAGATCCTTTTCCTTTTGTTGAGATTTCTTGACTTTCTTCTCAACTAAAGAACCTTATGACTTGGCCTTCTTGTGAGCATCCTTGCCATTCTTTTCTACTTGTGAACTAGTCATTTTCATCTTTGAACTGCTCTGCTCCTCTGATAAAATATTCTTCAGTCCTAGATGGTTTTAAAGAATCGACATCTGTTTTTTTAATTTGTGAACTTCTTTCTTCATTGTGATTAGCTCTGTTAAAAGTCCTTGATTGATATTGATTTCTGCTTCTTCATCTGAACCAAAAGAAACCTTCTTCTTCTTTGATACTATCTCTGAAGGACCTTGCTTCATTGCTGATTTGATAACCAACTCTAAACTCTTATCTTGCTTTTGATCTTTCTTTGGCTGAGCTTCAACAACCTCAGGCTGCATCATAGGTGGCTTATGACCCTTGTAACCTGCTAGGGAAACTTGCTCACATGTTTCTCCTAAGTGACCCTTTCTGCCACAAGTATAATATTTGAACTCCTATGGGCAATTCTTCTAAACATGACCATTGTGACCACAATTGAAATAACTTGAACAGTTCACTGGGAGGTAATCTTCTTGCTTGCAAACCTTGCAGGTAATGACTCTTTTGGCTTCTACTCACCCTAAGGCTTTCGTCTGCCTACTAAGATCCTCTGATATAGTTTTTGAACTTTTCAGTTCTGACTTTCCTTGTTCAATTTCTACTTGCTTTGATTCTACTCCAGTCTCTTCTTTATTCTTGCTTGACTGTTTCAATATCTTCACTTTTGTCTGTGAACTTGAAGAATCCTTTTGAACTTCCTTGCTAGCACTTTCTACTCAAGGAGCTATGCTCAACTCTTTCGTCTCCTGCTTGCTCTGTTCCTCTAAACTAGATTTTGATAAACCAGATTCCTCAACTGGTGTCCCTACAGTTCGCACTGCAGTCTGCAATTTTGTTTGACCAGATACAACAACTGGTAAACTTGAAACAACTGAAATATTGAGGCTTCTTTGCTCTATCTGGAGAATCAGCTCTGCCTGCTTCTGTTGCTTCTTGCTCCTCTTATCTTTGACCTTTAGAATTGCAGGATCTACTACTGCTTTCCTGGATTTTGATATTGCAGGTTTCTGAACTGCATCTTATCTCTTATCAACTTTTGATGAAGCAGTGAAAGTAACTGCTTGTTGACTCTTTGATGACATAGGAGCCTTGACTACCTTCTTAGCTTTTAATGACATGAATGCTCTAACCACCTTTGCCTTTTAATCTGCAGCAGCTACTGCCTCTTTCTTAGCCTTTTGTTTCTTTGCAGAGGCTTCTGCTATGACCTTGTTTCTCTGAGGATAGACTTTTGTTGTAGCTGATGCCTGAACAGCTGCAGCAAATGATGATGGTAATGGGGAAGGGGATAACAACTCCTTAGGCAACTTGATTCTTATTGCATCTACTTCAACAGCTGGGCTAGAATGACCCAAGCAAACTCTTATACAGCTGCTATCTCTGTAAACTGGGAGAGGGATGGTTGCTGTGAAAGGGGAAGTCATGGTGAACTCTAAAGGGGTTTCTCTTATGCAATAAAAGGATGACTTGTCTCCTAGTACTCTTGTCTTTCCTTAAAGATCTTCAATGGTTTTCCTGAACTTTGTCACTGAGGACTTCCTAAATTTCCTGTGTCCTTTTCCTATGTCCTATGTCCTTGTGTCTTGTCCTATGATAATGGGACTTCTTGTCCAGTAATTCCTATGTTGACCTAAAAGACTTTTTCCTAAAAAATCTCCTTGAAAGAGTGTGAAAGATCCTGAGCTATGCCTTGGATAAATGACCTATCCTTGGCACCAACCAAGGTAACTAGTCTTGCTCAAGTGAAACACAACTCTTGATGCATTAATCTAACCTAACCCTAACCCTTGGTAAGTACCTTCCTAATCTTGCTATCTGGCTTTTGTGCTAGTGGCCAGGAACTAGGTGTGGTGAGATGAAAGTGAGAGCCAAGGCACTTATAAATGAGTGAGGATAAGCTGAGAGTTGAAGGGGCAATAGACTAATGCCTAGGCCAGTGAGACTGAACTTAAACCAAGACTCAAGTGAGCAAGACTGGGGAATTCCAGCTTGCCTACCCTTGCCTTTATATATTCCAGGGCCTGGTGCACAGACCATGCTGACTAAGTACAGGAACTACCTAATCAGGGAATGCCCTAAACCCTGGATTAATAAATAAGAAACATAAGGGAAAAGCATGGGGCAGATATTAATAAGTATGACAGGATACCATATGGATGTGGGAGAATGAAAGAGAAGTAATCTATGAATAGAATGCAGGGTCAGAGATGCTTGCACCATGAGGATGGAGATCTCTGCCACAGATGAGATCCAATCTGTAGATCTGCCACAGATATATTTAGGGTCCAGATTCAGATCCAGATCTAGATCAGATGAGATCCATGGAGATAAGATGGAGGGCAGTTCCAGGGAAGATCCCAGGAAGATCCATGTCAGGTGACTGATGATCACATGACCACTGCTAAGGGAAAGAAATAATAAATACTCTTAAAGGAAACAGATTATAGACTAGAGTTAAGCTTAAAATAGGGTGTCTTGTGCATGATCACATGATGTCATGTGACTGGTTCTAGTGCTGGAGTGTCACTTCATAACATATGCCAATCAGGGGTTCCTTGTGTATGATTACATGAGATCACATGACTACTTGAAGTACTAAAGTGTTACTTCATAACAATATCTCTCTAGGTACTTTCTATTACATTTGACCCAGATAGAAACAACCATAGTCTTTTAAAGACATATAAAGTGGATAAATCTCAAGGCTGTTTATAGGATGGGGACTAAGAAGGACTAAAGTGCATCTACTCTTGCTAGACATGGAATTGGATTGCCTAATAGAATGCTAGAGCTGGAAATAATTACAATACTTGAACTTGATATCAAGATAAGGATCAAAGGACCAAACTAAGTACCAATAGAATAAATGGATTACTAGTGCAGCAGATACATGTGTACCAGGCCTAGCAAGAGGAAGTGAAGAGAAAATACAAAGGAAGAAGTAGCATAAGGAATGTAAATATAAAGTACTACTTCCTATACTATAGTAAAGGCCATTGTTGGCCAAAAGAAGAAAAGGAGAAAAGGATTTACATATGATTAGTGATAAAAGGGATGTGCTAAATGAGCATGACAAATAAGAATCATGATTAATGACAAATAGGCTAACAAAGCATATCATAAATATAAAATAATAAAAATAAAACATGCTTTGTAAGATTTGCAATGAAAATTGCAAATAAACTATTTGTAAAAAGGTGAAACAGTTACCATATTGCAAATATGTGAAACAAAGAAGGATTTGCAATATCTAAAGGATAAAGGGTAACTGTAAAGGAAACAAAGTTCAAGGAAAAGCATGAATTGTAACACTTTCTATTTCAATTCACTTACACTTGTTCATAGCTATGCCAACCATTTCTTACATATTCATGACAATCTTTGAGTTTAGCCTTACTGCACCTCACTCTTCATCCATACAAGACTAAGGTAAGGTAGTTTCATGTATCTGCATTATTTATCCACTGAACTGTATCTACAAGACCCACTTGTGTTTAGATCAGTCTCTAGGAGAATGAGCATAATCTTTGTCCATATGAAACTGAGGCCCACTTGTGTTTAGTGCATTACCCTCAAACGTGCAACCGCCCAACATTTTTTACCGCCAGATCGGAGAAAAGATTGTACACGGCACGTGATTGCGTAGGATCGATTGCGACCTGAAGCAAATTAATGGAGAGGACGTACCTGCGATGATCACGACGCCATCAAGTCAGCATACACTACCTCGAAATACCACTGACGAAAAGCGGCAAGTGGTGGCCTTCCTACTCGGTATTGATGCAGCAGGTCTTTGCTCATTTCTTTCATCGGTGTTTTGTTCAATACTTCGCGTTCTGAAACGGAATGAGCGAGACGTCTGTGGGTGTTCGGAAGGGACGCATATTTCTCCTGGAAGCATTTCCCCTTCCGTTTTGACACCTCCTTCTATATGTGTGACCTTGCACTTGGCCTTCCAAGTTGGGATCCAACTCGTCTGTGAGCGGTTCAAGTTCAGTCCCGTGAGGTGGACTTCCTTGTGGCATGTTGGGGATAACACAAGTGCTGACTAGTGTCGATTTTATCGACTCTGAGGTGGATTTAATAAGCGTGGCGTCGACGCACGATACAGCGAGTTTCGTTGGTAGTTGCAATTGCATCATACTTGGCAATTGGATCCAAGCGGGTCGGCTACGTGATCTATGGTGCTGAACGAAATGACCTGGTATGATGTATCACAAAACTCTGGGGCCAGTGCCCTTCTATATGGCCAGTCACTCGTCAAGCTTGAGCAAAGGTTGGTTCTCAAACACCCCGCGGGATCAGCAGCTCGCTGGCTGTCAACATTGGGTATATTTTATGCCTGCCGTACGGGTTTTTACGATGTAAAATGATCATGTCTTGATACCGTTTGCAGGTATCGTATCGTCGGACATAGGTATGTCATGCGTCGTAGCAATATAAACTGACCTAGATCCCGAACCTACGATAAAGCCTTGATCTTCTCTATAAGGACATTTTTACCCTTCGCCTCACTCTCCTTCAGCTGAGCCACAAAAGCGTCGTCGAACCAGTTCCTGACTATCGTCTTTTGTTCGTCGCTGCCCTCTTCACATATCCGCTCCAAGAGTTCGGCAACGACGAAGGCACCATCACCCTGAGCGATCGCAATTGTCACATCCCTCCCGACAGTCGAGATAAATACCGATGAAAATTCGGACGGTGAAAACGCGGGCGAGCGTACGACAGATTTTTCCGAGTGAGAGAAGTGTCCACCCTGGAGGAGGCTTTTGTACATGCGAGAAGTGTGGGGGAGATCAATCAGATGTGGTCGTGTAGGATTTTCTGACGGATAAGGGGAAGCGAGTGCCCCCGCGAGGGTCTTCATTGCGGATGACTTGTCTGCAGGCGTGTCAGGACGCCGCGTAAACAATGCAGGGAAGAAAAAAAAAGGAAATTGACCTCCTTCGGCATACAACATGATTTCCAGTATGAGCAAGCTTCCACCGGTGTCTCTCGCCGTCTCCGCGCCGCTCACTGTCACGAACTGGAGGAGTCCCTCGCTGGCGGCTATTCGTACCTCGTTTTCCCTTATTGTATTATCTTTCTTGCTCGTCTTCGTGCGTATGCCGTCTATATCCGCTATCAGAGCGATTTGCGCGGGAGTGAAATGCCTTCGTGAGCGAGGTACTATAAGATGTAAAAGGGAGCGTCGGCCTTGGGGACTCTTCGCCAGTGAGGAGCTGTGTGATGTTATGTCAGACACGAGAGATTTTGCAGTGAGTTTTGTGTCGCTGGTGCGCTGTGTCAGGGAGATACAGACGAAAATGGAGCGAAAGTCATACTCAATAACATCGAGTGCCGTAAACAGCACGAGCTGTGCCTCTTCGTCGGTGCACATCCGCTCAATGTGAGGTTTTATCACCTTTATGACATGTTTCCGGTCCTAACACGTCATGCTTAGCGAGAGAAAGTGTACGGACAAGGAAACTAACCTTTGCCGTCCCATGGGCGATGAACCCACGAACGACTCTACTGCCATCCTTGGTATGTACCATCTCAGCTAGCACATCTTGGCAACTTGCGTGACTGTGAGAGTGCTGGACCAGGGATATAAACTCGACAGCTTACCTTTCAAAAATTTCTCGGCGTAGTTTCTCTTGCTCCGACTCTTCTTCGATGCTCTCGACGCCAATTAGGAACTCCCACAACGCACGGTGAACGATCGCATGTGTAATGGCCCCTTTGTCGGGGTTGTTGAATCTGCATGGTGTTAAGATACAAGTTTAAGCGCGAAGACGGTTACACCTACATTGCTGTTAAATTCTCTTTCAGGGCGGCCAGCAAACGCCTGCGCCTATTACCTTCGACGCCGTCAAGCAAGCCGCAGAGCCCCTTTTTCGCAACCTCGATATCTTGAGCCGTTCCTCGACCAGTAAAAAATAATGCAGCCTCCTTCCCATAAAAATATCGCAACAGAATCGAGCGTTCATAAGCATTTGCATACAGTTCAAAGGCGTCGGCAAGTACACTTGAAGCTTCGCGGTGTAACAAGAGTTTGAGGACGTGTGGCTGGAACTCTAGCAGGATCGAAACGCGATGCGTTGGACAGAGCCTGATGAGCTTCGTCACCAGAAACTTACAGACAGATTCAGAGTTTACGAGTGACAAAGATGATTGGGCGATGATACCCACCTTGGAGTACTTGCTCTGCGCTAGCTCCTTATAGTGTCCCTTGAGCTCTGTAGCGACTTGGTCTCTCTCCTTCTGACCACCATACTTGACAATGGTTTGTATGATCCTGCTAGCATCGTGCTTGAGCACGATATCCTTTACTTTGCCGGTCAGGGTGTCCATCAGATCTCGGACGTGCTTCTGGCGCTCTGTTGACGATATATTCTTCTGACGGGCTAGTGACCAAACACGTTTCGCATTGGCGATTAGTTGCGAATTTGGCTTTGCAGCTTTTCGTTGTTCTTGTAAAGCACGCTGGACCCTATGTGATTCCCTAGCGACTAGTTCATACTGGGTGTTAGAATAAGAAAGACTGCGAGCACAACAGAGAGCGGACCATTTGCATCCTTTGACAACTCATTGTCCATATCTACTCTACCCTGGGCAGGGCTCTCCTTCATGCTCTCCTCCCCACTCTCCATATCGGCTGTCTCTTGATCAGAGTCTTGTTCGTTTATCTCCTCGAGCGAGTGTGTTACAGGAAGCCTTCGCTTCCTGATAACCTCACCACCGCGTTTGGATGCCACCTGCTCTGAGGTACGTAGTTTCTTGGCTTTTGACCCATCTTGAGACGACGAAAGTCTTTTCTTTGTGCCTTTCTGAATAGCTGGCATCGTACTTGGACATTCGATGATTGAGTCTGGAATATTTTCTGATTTCGGTGTCACGTGATCATATACCTAGTTGAATTCGATCATTGAATGATTTACGAATCAATGAGTCATCGCTAGCCTACTTATGCATCTACACGAACACACTCAAGGACCAACAGTCATTCGACTTTCCGTTCTGCACGCTCAAAAGGTTAGTGAGCCAGGTTTTATTGCGCGAAGCGGAATTTCATCAGTGAACCTGTAGCCTCGGGTATGTTTGTTAAGATGTGTTGTTGACCACCTGCGACCGTTTTCTACTTCCCGATGTTGTGTCGTTCGCGTAGACTGTAGGCGATACAGGGCGATGCAGCGTCTTTGCGCTCGTCTTTTCGATGTTCGATGTGGTGACGTCTGTGTCACCAGCGACGCCACACAAGTAGCCATGACCGACGGGAAGGAGGAACGAAGCGGCACGTAATGGCACCCAGTCCGCACATCATCTCCATCTTCTGGTCGTGTTCGTCATAGCAAAGGGATTCGTAACCTGACGGTCAATAGAATAACCTTTCTTGAGGCCCAAGCATGCCAGCTCAGGGGATTTCCAGATGACTTGCGTTCCATTCCGCGTTGCTTGTGTCCCCCGCAAGGACTCCGAGGTGTGGACGTGCCAGGAAGTAGAAGCCTACCGAACCGTAGACCACTTCGGAGTTTGCCGAACGATTTTTGCCGCACGTCATGAACATTCGATGTCGCTTTCTTCCTTGTCGTGTCAGGATCGTCGGCTTCTTTGCTGGCTTTCCGCATCGAGTCCCAGCAAATCACAAAGGTGCATGCATATGGCTATATGCTGACGGGCACCCTCTCGCAGGTGACATCTGCAGGCGAATATGTGTCGGTGCTGCTCGTCGAATAGCCTCAGTTCGTTTGAATGGCGCAGTGGGACTGCTCTGTAAATAATGGCTGCCCACTGTCGGTGGCGTTGCGTTCTTCCTCCCCGAGCGAGGGCTTCTCTGGATCGGTAAGGTTTCGACGCTTATATCGACTTGGGCGCTATCCGCCATATCACGGTGAGTGCATCTGGAAAATGATGTGACTATTTCGAGGGTTGGCCTGCGGGGCCTTGAAGGCCGGGATCCTGTAAGCTGCGCTAACGTGAGCGACCCGCAGTCCAAATCCATCCCGCTCCTTTAAAGCCTGCATATTTCGCATCTCCCCACTTGATCGTCACCTTCGCCAACACCACTTCCTTCTCCCCTCGTTGGCATCACACGCCGCCCGTGGCATCGTCCATGTCGACGTTTGCGACGCTCAAGGCTCTCCATCTCGTCATCGCTGATGCCCTGGATGACATACGGCGCGTCTTTTCGCAAAGCAGCTTGCCTGATCCCCCTTCTCCTCTTGCCTCACCGTGCTCCTCCCCTGTCTATCCAAGTTCCCCACTTCCATCCCCATCGACCTCACCGTTCCCGACCACTCCGCCCGCCTCTTTCCCCCCGACACCCTTCTCGTCCACCTTTCCTTCCCCCCCGCATACCGATATAGGCGTCCCATTCGTGGACTATCCTTCTCCGGACTTGCCAATTGTTTCCAACTCACTCAGCGAGCAACTCGCGCTCCATCCAGATGCTGCTGCTGCTGCTGCCAGGATTGTCGCTGCATGCGGTCAAATTTCGAGTATCGTTCACAAGCCATTCTTGTCCCTTTGCGATGCAATAATGGGCGTGTGTACCTTCGATTCGTGCTACGACTATTTGCTGCTGATGTTCGTCCGTTATTGATTTTGGGTGCATATATGCCCATCTTGCATTGTTCGAACCACCGTTTTCATTTGTCAGTATAGCCTCCCGGCCTGCATGCGCTTTGTCGAACACCTTCACATTGCGGAAATTCTTCGTGAGGCTGAGGAAAATAAACTGCGTTCCCTCGCCAGTAGACAGGAGGCCGTAGTTCCGCCCTCTGTTCCAGTTTCAGTTACGTCGACTCGCGAAGTCGTCGACATTCGGACGCCCACGACCGGAATGGAGTGGACCCCTAACCCTCGCGCACATAAAAGCACCGGTATGTATATCTTCCTACTTTTCGTGTGACGCCTTGTGATATTAACTTTATCACGACATGGTTTTTTTCCGCTTCGTCAATTTGTTTCGCCTCAAAGACGGTCTGCACGTCGCTGACATGACGAAAGTGATATGTTCCTACGCAGGTGACAATTATGTTGATCCCAGTGATTTAGGTACGTCTCCAACAAATCAGAGCTGACGTCCACTTTAACCCATTCTTACGATTCCTATCACGACTGTCGGGCAGTACACGTCCTCCGACTACTCTCAACACACCATATCTTCCGAGAGACGGCCCCAGATACCTTTGCACTCACCAGGGTAGCAAGCCTGCTTGACAGTGGAAAAAGTGTAAACGTGGTGTTCTCGAGGTCAGTATTCCGCTTTTTCGGTCGTTCAATCGAGACCTGACTTGCCGTAGCCCGGAGACCAAGTACAATGACACTGGTGGAACACCTGCTCTTGTCGCATTAAGGTGAGTTGTCTTGAGAGTTCTAGTCGCATGTATGCGCCTCGATGTGTACGGTTCCCATAGGCGATTGTTGACCAGATTTTCTCTGACCGTCAGCACTGATGAGCTTTTCAAATCCGCTGCTTACCTCACTGAAGCCTTCACCGGTGTTCAGCTCCCTACGCTAGCAGTGTCCACTCAAAACCCGTCCGTCCCTGCCAGCACAGTCTCATCTGGGACAAATGGGGTTCCACCAACACGCACTCATATCATGAATGATCTCGCCCTTTGCGTTCCCACCACGCGCTCCTCAAGCGTCCTTACTTACATCGTGTGCCCGGAAGATAAGGACGTTCAACTACAGCCCCGTTCGCTTTCGTCCAGAGAACAGCCGGAATATCATAGTCCACACTCTCTTCCAACGAGTGCCATTCATTCCCAACCGTTGATGGTTGATCCCTTGGCACCTCCACTCCCAAGTCCAGCCAACGCTTCAACACAGATGGGGAAGGACCGTCTACATTCTAGAGGCAGAGATAAGCCGGAGAAACTCCTTGCATTCAATCTGGCATTCTGCACTCATGCACCGCTCTTCGAATGGCTAGAGAATGGGGGTGAAGATCCGCTCGGAGGAACGGGCCAAGCGGCCAGTGTGCACACGAAGATTGGGAACTTGATGCGCGGCGATGTGCAACTTGCGATTTCCGACAACACACCCGATGATGTACCGCGAAGGTCGTTTCGACTTGAACGTTTCTCAAAGGCGATGATGGCAACTACTGGGTGGGAGGCACCTAAAGCAATTTTGAATGGTAGGTTCTTGACACGTATTTCCGTGTATCAATTCGACAGTTGACCCCGCTGTCAGGATTTGATTGGTATTCCCTTCCAAAAGGCTCTACTATAATCGACGTTGGTGGTGGAATTGGAAGCACCACGATGATCCTCGCTCGTGCCCTTAACAGTCCTGGGGTTGACTCGTTCAAGAAGCAGGACAGTGAGGACCTGAAACCTACCCCAGCCACGGCCCCTCATCACAGGTCGAAGTTTCCAAGCGATTCTTCCCTCATGGCCAGTTGTGAACCACGAAACGACAGTGCTGCTAAGAATGACGTCAACCTCCGCTTCGTCGTGCAGGACAGACCTGTAGTCACTACCCTCGGCGTTGAGGCATGGCGTTCCAAATGTCCTGAGATGCTTGAGAGTGGCCAGGTAGCATTTCAGGGTGTGCACATGCATTCTTAAGCATGGTGTTGTGGGACTAACTTTCTTGATGTTCAACATAGATCACGACTTCTTCGAGCCACAACCGCATCTGGAGCCTCCTCATCTCACTAGACACCCTGCCATTTACCTTTTACGTGTTGTCCTCCATGATTGGCCGGACGAGCTCGCGCAACGCATCTTGATCAACCTCCGAGTTGCGTCGGGCTCGGAGACACGGCTGGTCATTGCCGAGCATGTTCTCCCACTGGCGTGTGCCGATCTGGGCGTACCTGAGCATATGGACACCAAAACATACGAAGGGAGCAGCACGGAAGACTGGACGCTCAACTCCGTACTCGCAAATGTTGAAGGCGCAGAACATACTCTGGCACCCCCACCCTTATTGTCCAACTTGGGGAAAGCAAGTGCCAATGCTTATTGGTTGGATCTCGTTGTAAGCCGTCCTTCCCTCGTCCATTGTCTGCACTTCTCACCATTCCAAGATGCATATCTCGCTCAACGGAAAAGAGCGTACCCTTCGCGAGTTCTGTGCGTTAGCTCTCTCCGCAGGCTGGCGTATTACTCGCATGACTCGTCCTGAAGGCTCACTGTTCGCATATCTTGTGTGCGAGCCTATCGCGTTACCAGACGATGCTCAAGCAATTTACAATGCTATAGTCCTGTCTTCCGAACTTTCCACAGTAGTCGCCGTCCCTTCTGACGAGCCGCTGCATCACCCTCATGTGAATCCATCTCGTTATAAGAGGCTGCCCGCACGGCCACTGTCGTTATTACCCTCTCCTTTGCTCGAACGTTCGTCGTCACGTTGTGGAACACCAACCTTCGGATCCCGTTTACTGTTACCAAAAGATGAAGAGCTTCAGAATTCACGACCCAGAGCCACTGGGGTGGCCAAGAAGTGGCTCAAGTCCAAAGGGTTGGGAGTGCGTGGCATCATGATGCAGAAGGCCGAGAGACAGAGAGAAGAACAAAACTTGACAAAAGGTGCCTCAGTGCGAGAGAACAGCGACGCACAGACTGGGGTCCCCGCCCCTGCGTCTCATATGCGTGTATGGTGGAAGAAGTCTCCCCCGAGCCCTACCAGTAGCAGTACCGTCGCAGTCCATGAGTTGAGTGGCGAAGCGCCAGAACACCAAGCCACTGAACGAAGGAGGCGGGGGACTCTCAAATCGGGTGACGTACCTTCCACGCCAAGTCCTCGCGTGTCACCGGGCCATCAAAACTGGCCGAGTATAGAGTCTGTTGCCCCACCGATACCAGAAGCCGGTCTATCCGTATCCCGCATTCGTCGGCCGAGTGTCCCAAGTATTACCCGTAAACTATCATTTGCTACCTTTGGTCGCAGGCCGAGCGTCGTGGACATCTCCGAGCCTTTACCAACGCCTCCAGCTAGCTCAGGGCTAATGGGGCTTGCTCCCCCACCAATCCTGCACGGTGATACCGGTCGAAATCTCAAGCATTTGCCTAGCTTACCGACGCTCGGACGTAGCGAGGTTGCCAGCAGGACGATAGCAGGGCCAGAGGTTCCTCGACGCCCAAGCCTCAGTTTCGCAAGTCAGTTCTCGTCTCCACAACCTGTCCTCAACTCTCCCCTCCCGCGTCGTCCCGACATCACAGAATCGTCCCGATTGGGCATCCTCAGGACTCGTATCAGTCCTCACGCGAGTAAACAGTGTTCGCCCGAACCGGGATGTTTGACAGAGTCCACGCCAGTTCGCCAACGCCAGCGCAGAATGACGCTGTCCAATTCACCTGGCCCATCGTCGAGTACACCAGCGCAGAGTCCTGGTAGTGTAAGCATCGAATCTGGTCCTACCAGTGCCAGAATGAAGCGTATTCCGAGCGTGCCCAAATTGCCACGTCGTCTTAGCATTCCAATGTTGCGGCGCAAGCAAAGTCAGTTCGTCACTCGAGACCCCGAGAGTGACGGTTAGATGGGGTCATCGACTGATTGATTATAGATTCTTTTTCATTCCTTTTTTGATTGGATTTGCAGTGGAAATGATGATTCCAGCCTGCCATGATAATTACTTGAGTACATTATGTATGTTAGCTGTAAGTTAGTTGTTTCTAGCTCACTTGAGTAGCACACTGGGAATTTCAGTGTTTTGAACCACTGAAGACACATTTAACCAACATTATGGTTGTCCTTAGAAGTCTGAAAGCATTATTACAAGGTAATTTCATATTCTATTATTCTTTTTCTTTACTGAAGTTACTTTTGTGTGATATTTTCTTTAACAAGTCTTCTATTCTACCCTTTTGATATATGTATAGTATGTAAAGGAAAATCAGACCACAGACAGATGGAAGAATAATACAAGAAGTATTATAATATATATATGCTTCTTTCTTTTCCTTCACTAATTACTATATTTTTATTCTCTTTTACTTCATCTCTTTTTATCTTATCTTATCTTATCTACTCCCATAATTATCTTATCACTAGATGGAGCCTAATCCAAGAATATAGGTTTAATAAAGTGTCTTATCATTTTCTTCCAGTTAAATTCTAGACTTGTATCTATTATGCCATTGATTTGCTTATCAGTAGATTAACTCAGTCATTGTAAAGATCATTGGTTTCAATTTGTGCATTATATAGTAACTTCCAAAATTAATTTAATATTTTGCAATTTTTGAATGTTTGTTTAATAGCTTACCAACAAGAAAAATAAGGCCAAAGTATACAGAAACTGTGGAAAGAACATGCCAAGGGCAGCACAACAAAAAAAAGAATTATGTAATTTGGACATATATCCATGGAGATACAGATAGTTTAATTTAACATGTTATTAAATCAATTTTGTAATTAAATGATAAGGAATTAAAGTATGATAATTCTAGTACTTTGTATTACCCCCCTTGGCCTTGATTACAGCCTGTATTCTTCTAGTCATACTTTCAATCAAGTTCTGATATACCTCTGACTCTATATTATTTCAAACTTCTGTTACTCTTTTTTATATCTTTCAAACTTCTTTAGCCTATGTTAGATACTTGCAGAGTTTTTTTTTAATGTGACCTCATAGATATTTAATGGAATTGATATCTAAAGACTGTTGGGGCCAATACAAAACTGTAATATCATGGTCTTCTAGAAACTTCTTGATCTTATGACACTTGTGCTTAAAATTATTGTCTTGCTGAAATATAAAATCTTCCAAAGAAATCCCAGATTTTTTCATGCTGGGCAGTAAGTGATTCTTCAAAATGTCCACATACTGGTTGGCATTAATTTTTTTCTCAATTTTTGCAAGTTGCTCCATATCATTTTATCCCATACAGTAACTTTAAAAACTGGCCCAATATCTAACCCCAATCTGGTGCATGAAACACACCATAATCACATGAACAAATGACACTTTGCTTTGGTGAAATGTATTGTAGTAGAAACCCTTGGCTACAACTTCACTCTATACATTATGTAATTCCATTCAGATGCCACCAAGATATGAATATAATTATTACAAGATAAATACTTTATTAGGCCAGTTTATGTACTTTTGATCTGAAAGTTGAAATCTCTATTACATCAAGCTATATTTGTTGTTGCAAACAAAGATACATATGTAAACAGTATGTCTGAGTTTCAAAATACTCCCACATATTCTTATTCTCTACTTCCATTATTATATAATCTCTCATAGCTGATCAAAAGGCTATTATCCTTGCTCAACTTGATAGTGGCCACTTAGCTTGTATTATTGCCATCCAGCTTGGTGTTGAACATGCTACTATATCAAGGCTATTTTCCCAAGAGTGCCCAGATCTTCAGAAGTCCACTGATGGTCATCCATCCAAGCTTTCTTCTATTAATATTTGCCATGCTGTTCACCTCATTTCCTTTTGTAGAGCAGAGAATGCTATTAAAGTAATCAAAGCACTCTCTGATCTCACCAATTAACCCTGTTATAGTGTTAAATGGTATATAACTTATACTATCCCTAAATGGTATTAATATGACCTTGAGGGAATATATCAGTATCATTGTTGGATTTGGAATGAATAGAAAGAGGGTGGTAGAACTCATGGTAGCAAAGCATAAGAAGCCATCACACTAGTTACCAGAAAAATAGCCTATATTGCAAGGCACAACCTAGAAGATATAATATACAAGATAACAAGTAGTTAAGGCTGGGAAGCCATAATACAGAACTACAAGCTACTTATACTACTTCAGGATGCACACAGACCACCCAGTAGATCCAGCATAAATACTAAATAGAAAATAAAGCATAAAGCAAAAGTAAAGAGTATAATCAAATGGGCCATGTGAATAAGGGATATAGAATGGAGAGGCTCTGTAGAATGGAAGTCAGGATCTAGGGTTAGTGGAGATTAAACCATACTCTCAGCCATAAGGCCAAGAAGATTTCATTTAGAGATCTGCCATAATTGCATCTGACTCTTATCTGGATTGAGATTAGATTTATTGAAGATACAAATTGAGTGATTAATCTGTTATCTGAGATACTAGATCCAATCATAAGCATTGCTCAAACCCAAGAAAAACTCTGAATAAACAACTTAACCATATCCTAGGGTTTATCCTTGTTTAACAATAAAGTCTCATGGTTACATGCTTATTATGTGACTCTTCTGCTAGCTGTTATATCCCATACCTTTGATCCAATTCCAACCCCATCTTAATCTGGCTTATAACTGGTTCTTGTACCCAATATGCTACTCTAGCCCTTTGACTTCCCTCTAGATAACTCCAGCCCTTCATTTATTATTTCAGTCTGCCCCAGCTACATATATATGCTCTGGCCCTCTGCTTCTGCTCCACCCTATTTCATTTTCAGTTCTATTTTAGTTCCAGTTAAGTACTACCTTAGTTTAATTTCATTATCTCCAAACTGTTCCAGTATAACTCTGTTACCATTCCCACTCTTAGTTACTGTTACCATCATTGTCACTATTTCTGTTCCATTTCTGTTTCTTACTCCCCTTGTTTTATCCTATTACTCTTTAGTTTTAGTCTAACATAATTGGACATTGTTTTACCTGACATCTTCATTTATTCCTTAGATATTTAGACATCTGCATCACTTCTGAGTTTATACCTATCTCACTTCACTTTACTTCTAGATAGTTCTGTCTCTCTAAGGTATAAGTACTGTAGTTTTATATCTTGTATCTCAGTACAAATATTGACATAAACACTTCCTTGTCTTTGTCCTTACTTTGCTTGAGCCCTTGGACTTACTCTGACTCTCCAGGTTACTCCAGAGAATCTCTGAGATCAAGTGATATCCTTGAAGAAGTTGTAAGGTTCCATTCCCATGACTAGGCTTGACTCTTTTTATTCTGCTGGCCCCTCCTGTTAAGCACTGAGACAGTTCTTTTTCCCACCTCTTATATCTATGTAAATCAGAACACCAGAAAGTGCAAGAGCACACCACATAAGATGAAGCTGAGTCCTGTTCAATCAATGAAACCCTTTCTAGATTCCTCCAGAGCTCTCTGGAGTCTTTGAAGTTATGGCCTTCCCTTAACATTAAGGGTTTTATTTAGAAAGAAACTGATTTTAATAGTATATTCATACTCTTACTTGCACTTCTCCAAGCCTTTACTTTAGGATTGGCCTCAACTGTCTCTCAACACTCAACTCTGAACCACCTGCATGCTTGGCACACTCATGAGTAATCCCTCTGAGATCTCCAGAACTTCAACCCATTCCTCATGCCATCTGTCAGGCTATGATCTTCAATGACATTATTATGATCTTGCACTCTTCTGGGCATTCAATCCCTAAGTTGATCTATTTTTCACATGATGCAAGCCCCTTATGATCCCTGACCTTCTGAGTTGCTCCAAGTTACTCTGATGTTTTACAATGTTAGTTACTAGCCCCAGTTGCTCAAGATACATGTGCCTAGATTTAACTTCTGACTTCTGACCCTGGCATTCCCCTATTCCCAATGCTGGGCTCTCCAGAGCAGCTGTGACTCCCTACTATCATATAGTATCACCAGTCCTCATAAATTCTTGAATGCAGTTTAGGTTATGGTTCTCTACTTATAAGCACCACTTCTTCTGTTTTTTCCCATTCTTTTCTGGCAGCTGACTCTGGTCCTCTGACACATTGTTGTCACCTGGTAATCCTTGATGGAAAACCACTCCATGTCACTTCAGACTATCCTGACCAACTTCTTATGCCTAGATCTTGCCATCACAGTCTAAGCATTTCCTAGCCATTTCCTGGCCCCTTTCTTGACAAGTTACTCCAGGATTATCAATAGGTGGTCATCAACCTCTTGCATCTGTTCTCTACTCCTAGATGACCCATTTCTGGCTGTTAGTTCTAGCCTTTTGAGATCTGACCTCCCAAGTATAACAAGTCTATTAAACCTATACCCCTTGTCTCTCCAACCTCTGGCACTGCACTTCTGTGCACTTCCAATCATTATGACCCCTATTGGGTACCTTATTCTATTTAGAATTTGAGAGCCCCAATACTCCAATCTTCTTCCATCCACCCCCACTTCTTTTCAATGCTTCTCCTTCTCCTTTAATTTTGCCTCTTTTGCCCAAGCTATCAGACCTCCACATACTCTACAAAGACTGTTGGATTCACTCTGTCAATGTCTAGCATTACCCTCTGCTGGATAGTTTGTATTTACTGATTCTAGGACATCACTAACTCATCCACTGTGATCCATTGACCCTGGATATTGTGTAGTTTCTCATCTGTTCACTGGATAACACATGCTAGCACTTCATGCACCTCCTGTAGCTCCATACCACTCCAGTCTCAGCTAACTCTGATCTCAAATCACAGTTTTTTATCATTATCTGGTAGTTATGACTTTGTTGCCTAAGTGCATGGTTGTCTCTATATCACTCTGCTCTCTGTAGCAGGCCAGTTTTGTCTGTTAATATACCTACCAGGCAGATACCTCTGTTCATCTCTGACCTTCTCCAAACTTGTAGCATTTGACTCTTTATTCTTCTTAGCCTATGGTATCCCTATCATCTGTTTTCTTATCCTTATAGCTAAGGTATATCCACCTTGCTAACTAACCAGGCTTCAGAAGCACCACCCCTCTTCCTCTGCACTCTGACACACTCCCCATGTTTTGTCTCACATGCCAGAAGTCTCTTACCCTCTCTGGACATCTTTATCCCTTTCCATCTCTCTGAAAAGCTTACTCTTCCATTATGACTGTGCTGCAATTACTCTTTCTTTTCCTACTTGCAGTTGATTGAGCTTTGTTTCTGTTTCTTATGGGTCCCTGCTTGGATTTTCTCTATATGGTGCTATATTGTTTTATTGATGCATCATCTCCCTATAACTTTCTTGCTGTTGGCACTCTCTGTCCCCTTCTGGGAAATCTATTTCATGGAATTATCTCCACACCTCTCCATTCTTTCTGACTCTTGCCCAGGAAATCCATGCTCTTTAGACATTGTTCCTGATAACTCCATTCCTACTTGTGGATATTTCCTTACTTTTTCTGTATGTTATCTTAGGACCTGTTTTTCTGTTTCCCTGGATATTCTTTTTCCTGGAAGACATTCTGCTCTTCTGCATCTTCTGGGAATGCTGCTTCTTTCCCCTGGGTATTCCTTTCCTGGAGATGATTCTGCTCTTCTGCATCTCCTGGAAATGCTGCTCATTTCTTTGGAACCTTCTCTGAATTCCTCTGCTGTTTTGCCCTGGGAATTCCTTGGTCTTCCAGCCTTGTTCCAATGACTTCATTACTCTTTGCCTTCAGTTTCCATTTCTCCTCTGATCTGTCATCCAGGAACCTGTCCTTTTGTTTTCCCTGGATTTCACTTCTTCTTTGGGAATATTTCTGCTCTTTCTGCATCTTCTGGGAACTCCTCATTTCTGTGTTCATCCCTTTGGTTGGCCTTTCTTTCCAGCCTCCCTCCCTTTTTTCTGGATACTTCCAAATACCTTTTGCTTCGTGCCTTGTGCTGTCTCTGGCCCCTTTATTTTCTGTTTCCTAGTTGATAATGGGACATCAATCTTGAGGAGAAGATAGCATCTAGTGACCACACTAGTAACCACTGATTGTATCTAGCAATCCACAACCTACTGGTTATCTAGCACTCTTGCCCTTCCCTTAGTTCCATTGCTTGCCCCTCTGACCTTCCTTCATTCCATTTCTGATCTCTTTTGCCACAGTGCCCAGCCTACCTGGTCAACTGTCTCTCTCTTCATGCAATGACCAGATGTGCTCTGTGCTAATTGCCCCCTTTAACTACCCTTACCACTCATGCAGTGACTAACTGTTATAAACGTTTCAATGTACTCTGAGAGTACTCCAGATAACTCCAGAGTGGACAGGGCTTGGCTTCATCTTATGTGGTGCACTTTTATGCCAGTACCAAGTGCCCCGATTTATGGAGGGGTTGGAAACTATCAGAGGATCAGAAATGGTTGAAGGGCTTTTTCCCAACAAGAGGCACAACATCAAGTTGTGGAATAAGTTGAGGGACTTTTAGGATAGGGTACAATGTCAAGTTGTGAGGCAGAAGGGGTCTGGAGGGGGATTGTAACATTGTATTATGGTTGATATTCAAACTGGAGTCCAAGATACCAAACTCTAGTACTTATATATCTCAGGGAGATAGATTATCTAAGGAGAAAATGGAGATATGAAAGGAGTTGTCTCATAAGCAAAGCAGGTACCAATGCATCCTGGATACAAATGGAGATGTCAAAGGAGACAATGTCAAATAATGTCAAACTGAAACTAAGTGACAACAGGAAGAAACATGGTACAAAGGAACAGGAACAGAAAGTGAGGTCAGAGAAACAACAGAGTTGTATTGGAATAGTATGGAGTTAGTATAGGTAAAGTTGTAATCAATCATTAGGTAGGAGAAGATGGAGGTAAGGGGAACTAGGAAACATGCAGCTTAAAGTGTAAAAGCAACCAGAGTTGCATCGGAATATAGTGGAGTTGACCTGCTGGCACAGGATGTGACAGTATTCCCCTCTTAAGGCCTGAACCCCTGAAGGCTGTGAAGCACATGCTCTTGATGAATAAGTGAGCAGAGCAGGCATCAGGGTTTAGCTGGCCAGAAAACCATAAAAGCAAATACCACTCCAAAGGCTTCCA
>JBBPKN010000097.1:0-76088 GCA_038089275.1 Pulveroboletus cf. rosaemariae | reverse complement strand
CTCGTCCTGTCTCGGTTAAGCACGTTGGTCTGTCTGAGTCCCCTCTAATACTATTTTAGCTTAGTCTTTGGCCGTCATCCTCTCCTTTTTCATTTCCTTCCGCTCTCTCCCCGTTGTCCACTATGGCGACTGACACACCTCACCACGAGGCTCGTCGACACCAAAATCCGCAGGAACACATCACGCCCGTCCAATTGCACGACATAGTCGCCGCTGACGCCTCTAAAGGTGCTACTGTTCACTCGTTCAGTCCAGATGTATCGCCCCAAGCAAAGGGGGCAGCAGCCAGTGAGAGTCTTGAAAACATCGTGCCACACGCCGCTACCGATACTCAACCAGTTGATGCAAGAGGTTTGTTGTCTTACATTTTTTTCGCGCAATCATCAAAGCGCCTTCTTCACTCAGAAGTCTCAGTGAGCGCCGGAAATGGGCGTGTCCTGCCAACAGCCAGTATCCATGATGCTGAAAAAGCAACAAGCAAGGAGCTTGAGCACCCTATCTCGCTTCCATCTACGCCTGGTGGCTATCCCTCGGGTCTTACCTCCGCCATTCCCGACTGGTACAAAGTTGGATGGCGTGCCGTCGCCAATATAGATGTCCCTCCTCTTGAGGAGGGAGAAGAGAAAGACAAGTCTGTTCTTAGTCTTTTCTTGAGCGAACAATTCTACGGTGCCTGGTACCACAACACCGCACTGATTTTCTTCGTACGCCTCCTACACTTTTCGCTCGCTCTGCCTCACGCGATCTCTTAGGCTGTATTTGGATCTCACTTATCAACATGCTTCAACCTTGGATTTGGATGGTTGTTCATCCTCCTGGCAGTCTGTAACACGTACTATGTCAACTCCATGGCGCGCGCTCATCGCCGTGCCCGCGATGATATCCAGCGCGAGCTCGTTAAATCCCGATTAGCTTCCGAGCACGAGAGTGCCGACTGGCTAAACAATTTTCTTGACCGTTTCTGGCTTATCTACGAACCCGTACTTTCTGCATCATTGGTTGCCTCCGTTGATCAAGTCCTCAGCATAAACACACCCTCGTTTCTAGATTCCTTACGCCTCACCACTTTCACCCTCGGTACAAAAGCCCCGAGGGTCCAGAGAGTTAGGACCTTCCCAAACACGGAGCATGATGTTGTTATGATGGATTGGGGAATTTCGTTTACTCCAAACGATGTGTCTGACCTGTCTCCTCGTCATGCGGCACAGAAGGTTAATCCAAAAATCGTGTTGTCTATGAGGATCGGAAAAGGTCTAGCAACTGCTGCGATGCCCATTTTAATTGAAGATGTCAGCTTCAGTGGCCTCATGAGGGTCAAACTGAAGCTAGTATCTAATTGGCCTCATATACAAATCGTGGATCTTAGCTTCTTGGAGAGGCCTGTTTTTGACTACGTCCTGAAGCCAGTTGGTGGCGAAACATTTGGTTTCGATATTGCCCATGTTGGTATATCTTGTGTGTCTCTCCTCAATTACTGATCTATGTGACAGATTCCCGGACTCTCCGAGTTTATCAGTGAAATGGTCCATGCAAGTATCGGTCCTATGATGTACGATCCGAATGTGTTCACGCTCAATCTGGAGCAATTGTTGTCTGGGACTCCTCTAGATGCAGCAATTGGAGTAATCCAAGTAACATTACATGCCGCTCGAGGACTCAAGTACAGTAAAATAGGCGGAGGGTCACCAGATCCCTTCGTCAGTATCAGTATCAACAATCGCCAAGAGCTCGCAAGGACCAAATATAGGCAATCGACGTTTGTGCTGTTTCCTTTTCTCCGATTACCCAGCTGATTGTTGCACAGGTACAACCCAACTTGGGTAGAGACCAAGTTTATTCTTGTCAATTCATTGCGAGAACAGTTGGTGCTCACCGTGACTGATTATAACGAGCGCAGGAAATCCACCTCTCTTGGCGCTGCAATATTTGAAATGAACAGGCTCATGGAAGATGCTGTTTTCGAGGATGTCGAACTACCGATCCTCAAGGACGGAAAGGATCGCGGACAGATTCGATTCGATGTCTCCTATTATCCTGTACTCAAGCCCCAGGTCGTTGACGGCCAGGGGCAATTACCTGAGACAAGTTTGTACAAAATTCCTGGTGTAGACTCTCCGACTCAACCCCTTTCAGGTGTTGGCATTGTTCGCTTGACTCTTCACCAGGCTAAGGAGCTTGATGCATCCAAGTCGCTATCTGGAGAACTGAATCCTTTCGTGAAAGTCTACCTTGACTCTGATACCTCCCAAATTCACAAGTCGCAAATCATCAAACGCACGAACAATCCTATCTGGGAATCTAGCACCGAATTTCTGTGTTCAGATAAGCACTCTTCGACGATTACAATTAAAGTCGTGGACGATCGAGACTTCCTGAAGGACCCCGTTGTTGGATACATGTCTGCGCATATTGGGGACTTGCTCACAGCAGAACCATCGAAGGGACAAGACTGGTGGCCCTTGTGTAGGACTGGCAGGATTAGGATTAGCGCACAATGGAAGCCGCTATGTATACCGGGCGTTCTTAGTGGAGCTTCCCAATACGTCCCTCCCATCGGTGTTGTCAGGCTATGGCTTCAGAGGGCAACGGATGTCAAGTGAGTCATTTGTGTTCACCGCAGAGAAATTACCTGACTGTTCTTTCAAGAAACGTGGAGGCTGCTCACGGTGGCAAGGTCGGTCCACTGACGCCACGTGGGCCAGGACGTCTAACACTTCGTTCTAGAGTGATCCCTATGTTCAGGTTTGGGTCAATAACGTCATTCAGGGTCGGACAGAGGTCATCACCAATAGTTTGTACCAGGTCCTTCATCGACATGCCGATTGCTTATCCCGCTCACTCAAAAGATCTAAACCCTGTATGGGATCAAATCATTTACATACCTGGTGTGTCTTCATAGCACCGTTCTTGATGTCATGTTGACTGGATAGTATAGTGCACACTCTCAGAGAGGTTGGCCAACTTTTATTCATTTATTTTTCTTGCTGCTCAATCTTTACAGCATATGCTTATGGAAGTGATGGATTATCAACACCTAACAAAGGTAAGGACAGATCTTCTCTCCTACTCACGTTAACAGTCGTTTCCAGGATCGTTCCCTCGGTTCTGTTGAGCTTCGTGTCAATGACCTTGCTCGGGAGTCATCGACCGGTTCCCAATCCCGCCACGAGTCCATTGGTCGGAAGGAAGCTGTTCAGCCCATTCAGATTGATGGGAAAAGCATGTTTAAGGGCCACCTTTATTTCGTTGCTGAATTTGTTCCTGCTTTGACACTCAAGCACGTCGGCTTTGATGCAGGAGGGAACGCGATCCAAAAAGCCGCAAAGCGAACGAATAGCGGAATACATGGTGGTGCTACTGTGGGCAATACCGATACTTCCTCTTCGTCCTCGCTGTCAACAAAGGCCATCATGGTCGATCGCCCCATGAGGGAGCCGGACTCCCATGTGTCTGAACCGTCGCATGACACCAGTATCACCAATGTATCCCAGACAGAGCCCGAGCCTCGAGATGATGAAGATCTGGAAAAGGGGGACAAGCAGCCCTCCGGATTGGAGCTCGACAAGGAACAACTTTTGAAGCACCGTACGCTGACCCTGTTTATGATCTTCGCATGCCTCACTGTTGGTTAGAGTCCGGTATCATCATCTTCAACGTTCTGTCAGGCAAACTTCAGCAGAAGGCTCGCCTGGAGGTTCTCCTAGACGACGGGTATTGGCCAGCTTTCAGTACGGTTAAGGCTCGCAGCACGCGTGCACAGTGGCAACATGTAGGGGAAGGTTTCATCAAGGAGCTCGACTTTGGTCGTATCTGGTTACGGCTAAATGAAAACATGGAAGGTGACAAAGATGACATCGTCGCTGAGTGGAAAGGTAGCGCGAAGTCATTCCTGGAAGCAACACTGGTAAGTTGGATGTTGTAAACATGAATGAATTTAAACTGGATCACACACAGGACCACCGCGAATCATTTGTGTTGACTGACGTGCAAGATGAGAGCAGAAAATCTACCGTCGAGATTGAAGCGCGCTATGTACCCGTCCCCGTGAAGTTGGAACCAAGGGAGAGTGTCAACAGTATGGTTTTTATTCTGTTGCTGACAGGTTTCTTATGATGTACACAGATCAAGGTATCCTACGTGTTGAATTGATTGAAGGCAGAGACCTCGTAGCCGCTGATAGAGGAGGTATGGTGTCAGACGCGTTATCACTCATTGATGACATCTTGTACAAGGTAAATCCGATCCGTACGCAGTATTCACTCTCGACGGACGTAAGGCGTTCAAATCGCAAACGAAGAAGAAGACTTTGCGTCCCGATTGGTCAGAAAACTTTACTGTCACTGTGGTAAGTCTATAAATCTTCTCCATTCCGTATCGTCGAAATTCTCCCAGCCCTCTCGAGTTGTTGCAGACTTCTCAGTGGAGGTATTCGACTGGAATCAACTCGAACAATCAAAGAGCCTAGGAGCCGGCAGGATCACTTTGGACGATCTAGAACCTTTTGAATGTGTGGAGCGTGTCGTTAACTTGTCAACTGAGAAACACGGCGAAAAGGGACAGGTCTACATTCGGTTGACATTCGCGCCAGAAATCATTGCCAAGACGCGCAAGGGCACATCCACGTTCTCAGTGGCTGGACGTGCGATGACCCAACTTAGCTCGTTGCCGATGGAGGCAGGCAAAGGTGTCATCCATGGTGTAGGGGGGATTTTCAAAAGGGATTTATCTCATGACAAATCACCCGAAGGCCACGTTCCACCCCCTCCCGAACACCCCTTACCCTCCACGGACCAGACATCGACGTCAGCGCACGAGTCTACTGTCTTCCCATCAACAGAATCTGGACCTCGTGGCACAGGCGGCCCTCCTTCGGAGCCGGGATCATTGCGTGTAGTCGTGCTAGGTGCGAAGGATCTTCCTGGAAGCGATGTGAAACCATATGCCACGTTGCGTGTTGGAGACAGAGAATTCAAAACTAAGCATAGTGCCAAGACTTCAGCACCGGAGTGGTGAGCGGCAATTAGTATTAATCGATACTTCGGGTGCTGAATGATGATAGGAACGAATCCTTTATCTTCGCTGCTAGTGCGCATACACCGAGAATGCATGTATGGGTCTACGACCACAAGACGCTTGGCAAGGACAAACTGATTGCAGAAGGAGAAGCTGAGGTCTGTCCCATCCTCGAAATGTATCGAGGTCCTCACATTCTAATATCACTACTTTAGATTTGGAGTTACATCCTGCCTGGTCGAAGCACCACGGCTGACGTCTCGGTCGCACTGCGCGAAGCCGGTCAACTTCGTCTACGGCTCGAGTTCGACGCAGACACCAATCCTAATCATCATGATCCTGCTACCTCTGAACGTCATCTAGCATCGCCATCTAGGTTTAGTATCAGAGCACGCAGGCCTGATGACAGCTGAGTCTGACTGTCGAGGTCTATGTTTTGGCATCGATCTTGCCACTGATTTCTTGCCCCGCCCACCTTTAATTGGCGTTTCACGACGAACGGAGATGCAATGCTGTCTTACTTGTACCATATTCTCCTCTCATAATATACCTCAGCTCCGGGAAAAGCAGATGATGGACAAAAGTTCTCTTCCAGTTCGTCTTCGTAATACAATCTAGAAACAAGTTTGCAACCAGGCCACGTCTCAGAAAACTGCACGTACCCGACTATTCATACTGAGTTTTACCCGCATTCTTTGGCAAATTCCCGGAATATCGTTCTGCGCAAGTGCTACAAGATAGAACTTGCCGCAATCCGACAATAAGTCCTGTCGTCTGTCGTAGGTAATTTGTAGTACGCCAGCCTGTGTGACCTACTCCAATGTCGTCTAGAAAACGGTTTGTTATTTCCATGCCGCCTAGTCCCCCCGCCCAAGAGCCACTGATACCAGCACTACCCTGTGCATGGACAGATTCCTCATGGAGTGTGGGGACGTATGGTGGGTTAAACAATATGACGTCGACGCAATTTCGCAGCCGCGTCAACAGTGGTTTAGAAAGATCACATGTAATTGGTTCGAGAGGGATCTAAACCGCTTTAAACTTGAGTGAGACGGGTGACGGACAGAACATACTTTGTTCTGTTTCCCAGTAGCAAAAGTGCACATTGCAGCGCGTTGATTGATGTCAGTGCAAAGGTAAACTGGTAGGGTCATCGGCAATGAGTGTCACATGCAGCTGGGGACAACTGACGGGCGTTTGTCGATCCTAGAATTGACCCAAGGAACGCAGACACGCAACCGGATCCAGAACTAACTCAGATGTTCAGGAAATGGGCAGACCACCTGGGATGTGTTCTTACCCAATTTCAAGACATATACGTGGGTGTTGCGTCTTGAGCTGCTCTACATCTTTCTCAAGGCCATCTAAAAGCAGGAACGTGTCCTCTGGGGAAATATGAGTCATGAGCCAAGAGAACCGCAATTGAAGCTCACCTGCTGGGTCGTACACATGGAGCTTGTCATCACACGAGAGATGGGACAGATCTGGTGTCGGGAGCATCGTCGTGGGTACAAGAACGCCAATTGATCACGTGGCGCGACGCGTCGCGACTGACTGTCCCCCCTCACCACCACCGTCATGGCTGGTCGTGCAAAGGCATCTGCACCTGCTACCCGCGCTTCGACGCGAACAAAGACCCCACCTGCCCCGTCGTCGAGTCCACCGCCCGCGATCAAAACCATCAAGAAGACCTCGACCCGATCAATCGTGGCTCCGGGTGTCTCAAAGACCACAGTCTCTAGGAAGCCCCTCACAAACAGACCTACCTTACCTGACCTAAAGCATGTCGCACACAAGAGAGTTGGAAACACTACGGTCACAAGATCAGCGACAGCAGAACAAGAACCAATCATGGTACGTGTAGAAAGTACTCTGTATGACAGCATCCGAATCACCTTGAAAAGGCGTATCTTCGTATAAGACCTTACCTGGGTGACGATAAGCCGTCGATCATGCCTTACCTGGATCCACTGTCGGACACTGCAGTGAGGATGACCGATCCGTCCAGCGACAGCTGCGGAGCATCTGGGATGTATTATCGAACATCAACGACACCCTCCTTAATTTACAAGTTCTCTCACGTTTTCCTCCCATCCACCCAGCAAAAGGAATTCTTCGCGAGGACGACACTTCCCCTTGTTCAGGACCTGTTGAACGGACAGAATAGTCTTCTCTTCACCTATGGGGTCACAAACTCTGGAAAAACCTATACTATCCAGGGTGGCAACGAACCTGGCTCCGGTGGAATCCTGCCAAGGACACTAGACATAATATTCAACAGTGTCGAAGGTTTTCAAAGTGACAATCGCGTGAGTGCATGCAAGGGGGGGGTTGGAGTCAGCTCACTAACCGGAGTACTACAGTATCGACCTGTCCGACTCCATGGAGTAGAGGAAGCTGATCCATCGGATCTCGCCCCTCCTTCCATCGACATCAATGTTTCGAATGAACCAGCCCTAGCTGAAGTTTTGGCTGAGCATATGGCATCCTCCGGTGATTCTGACCCTCATGCTGATCCAACGATAATCAAACTTGATCGCAACTACGAATATTCCGTCTGGGTTTCTTACGCGGAAGTGTACAATGAGAAAGTATATGACCTCTTTGCTTCAGTCAGCGACAATCAAGACGACGGAGTGGCAGGCGTTGCACGTAGCATGCCAAATCTTCCTGGGCAAGGTGCAAACGCGGTTGTTGTGTCCCGAAGGGCACTTGCAGTGAAGCCTTCTCCCGCGCACGACGCATTGGATGACAATTGTACCGGAAATACAGGGAGGTACATTTCCGGACTCAAACATTTCCGCATCACCAGCGCCACACAAGGAAAGGGGCTCGTCAAACTCGGGCAGCTTCATAGGCGTGTGTTCGGAACGATTGCAAACAGTCAAAGCAGTCGAAGTCACAGCATAATCACCATAAAGATTCTCAAAAATCACCGTGGTGATCGAGATGTAGGCCTCTGTTTTGTTACCCAGCTAGTACTCATTCAACCTGTGCTAGGATGCGAGTTCAGTGCAAATATCGCGACTCACCCTTGTTGATCTGGCTGGGTCGGAACGGACGAAGCACACTCAAACAACAGGTGATCGACTCAAGGAAGCGGGTAATATCAACAAGTCCCTCATGGTCCTGGGCCAGTGCATGGAGGTAACTAGAGGTTGCCTCGGACAGACCATGGTTTGATCATGCATGCAGGTTATGAGGTCGAACCAAAAGCGCTTGGCTCAAAGTCTCGCCAACCCAGGCCAGAGTGACACCAGGGATGTGAAAAGAGCATTGGCTGTAGTGCCTTTCCGACACAGCAAGTTGACTGAGATTCTCATGGATTACTTCACTGGTGATGGTAGAATCGTGCGTTCCTTGTTTCCGATTTAATCAATGGCTAATCTCTCTTGTCCCGCTTAGGCTATGATCGTGAATGTTAATCCATACGACACAGGGTTCGATGAAAATTCACATGTCATGAAATTTTCTGCGTTGGCCAGAGAGATATCAACGACAGTGAACAACGCCCCCGTGCCTCGAGTCTACAACAGTCCTAGCAAACTCGGTGCGACTGC
Source organism: Pulveroboletus cf. rosaemariae (assembly GCA_038089275.1). Lineage (NCBI taxonomy): Eukaryota > Fungi > Basidiomycota > Agaricomycetes > Boletales > Boletaceae > Pulveroboletus > Pulveroboletus cf. rosaemariae. Next base: position 67,515 of record JBBPKN010000097.1, on the reverse strand, counting down.
TAAACTGGGCTTTTCGGGACTACCACGTGCCGTTACACGAAAGGTGACGATATTGGGTCTTGGACCAGGAAAGAAGCGCAGTGAGGCACACTTGGAAGTACTCGAAGGTAATTATGATTGCTAGGATTGTCTAGCAGTCGCATGATATCCACTTCAGAAGATGAGGACGTGAACGGTGATCATGTGGAAGGTAGTGATGACGAGCCAATCAATCCATTAGTGGATGCCTTGTTCGATGAAATCGAGGACCTACGTCTAAAGGTATGTATGACGTCGAAGCTACTCGGGGCTAACCTACGATGGTCCCTTCGCAGCTTTATGAAGCAGAAATGCGGTGCGCCATAGTGGAGGCAGAAACTCGAGAGGAAGTCATGAAAGAAATGGAAGAGAGGATGCGCGCCGTTGAAAGATCTTATGCGCTCAGACTCATGAGCGAGGTACGCAGATATAATATTCAGTGGTTATACTTTGCTTGCTGAAAAAGACAGGTCGAGCGCAACGAACGAAAAATGGATGCGAAGATCGACATGCTGCACCAGGCTGGTTTGCTTGGAACTACAAAGAAGCCGGCGACGACGTCAAATTCGGAAAGCGAGATCGAAGGTATTGTTGGAGATGTACGTTATTCGTGTCATATGACGAAACCCATGAGCTAAACCAATTTAGTCTCTATCTGAGGATTTTGTCCAGGAACGTGAAACGGATGCCGAGTCAGATATGCCCTCTTCCCCACTACACGGGAAGGGAAGTTCTGCGGCAAGTGCAAGAACTATGGAACACCACAACACACAGCGAGAAACAGAGGCCTCCGGGAAAACAAGTGATCACTCCAATGAGCCGATCTCTCCGACTACGGATGAAGATGAAGTCGAGGATAAGACGCTGTCGACAAGCGAAGATGCTTCAGATGAATACATTCCTCAGACGGCAGTTAAGGACAGAAGGAATCACAAAAAAAAAACACGCTGCAAGGATTCAAAACCTAACACAGGCAACAGGCTGACATCGATACTCAAGCTTGAACGGGAGATAAAGGGTCTTTCGATAAGGGATAATGCCTTGGCCGAAACGGACGAACCAGTTATCATTCTTCCAAATAGGACGCTCCGGAAAGCAACCGGAGGTCCAAATGTTGAGCACATCCCTAGCAAGGGGGAGGCAGATCCGGTGAAGAAAAAGAAGAGGTGCGCAGTTTGAATGCGGCATTCACACAGTCCTCAACTCCGCAATAGACAGCTTGGAAGCAAGAGCATAGTGATGGGGGACGAAGTGGAAGGAGTGGTTGAGGCAATGGAGCAGCGGTCGTTGAGAACAAACGTCAGACGGATGAGAGCGAGCTGATCATGTGACAAGACGCGTCGAGTAAATGTCACGTGTTCCTGCTATCGGGTTGATGGATCAAGTCGGTTTTGCATCTTTCGGTTGACTGATGACGGTGAAGCGCAACTCGCCTTCGCGGCGCAACTCATTTGCTGCGGCTAACAAAAGCCAGGTTCACCCTGGCCGTAAACGTCGTGCTCACTCCATTGCTCCTGGTGATCCGCTCAGCCCAGCTGCCAAGGCCCGTCGCTCCCTCGTGCGTTCTCTTCTAGTACGCCTGCCACCACCTAACTTTTCTTAGGCTCCCAGGAAGAGCATCCTCAAGGCGACACTCAACGTCCCAGATGATGGTGACGGGACGACCCAATCCATGGACTTCACTCGTGACTACCGCGACGATAATCCTACTCGCAAATCCCTGGGCAGGCGCGTCAGCTTTGCCAATCATGCTCACGTGCGCCTCTTCGAAGTACCGGATCACAACACAAACAGTACGACTTCCCCCCAGTCGTCGCCTGCTGTCGAGCCAGCGTCTGACACTCCCCGGACCACAAATGACGAGAATGCATATCCAGGCGCACAGAGGTTTCGCCACCGCAGTTCGGCTCAACATTCAGTGGCCTTCAGTGAAGGCGGTGGAGAGGAGTCAATGGAGATGGACTCCGATGATACAGGCTTTTCCCCATCCGCATTTTTCAGGGCCGGAGCTGAGGGTCCCATAGATGACGAGTTCGATGGCGTGAACGTTCCGTCTGACAGCGATGACATGGATGTGACCGAAGTTGTCCCTCGAAATATTTTCCAGAAGCCCTCATCATCCTTTGGGATTCCCCGGCAGCCACTTGCGAATATTTCCATACCTCAGACACCTACAGACAATCATGATGATCAGCAGGATACGTCTAATGAGACACCCTACGTCGAAGAAGAGTCTACACAGTCGCAACTTTTTATCTCAGAAGGTGATGTGTCGCAGCCAATGGAGTTTACGGTTCCTCTCGTTCGTCCACCCGAGCCACCGAGCGAGGCATGGTTGGCTCTTTGCTCTGCTACTCACTCGGGAAATACTCCTTACATCCCGTCTTCAGACGATGATGGGGGAGATGACGGCGACGATGTACAGGAAATGGAACTGACTGTTGCAGTCTCAAGGCTACAGGCTGCCCGGACTTCCCTTGGCCTTGGTGAGGCTGATGGCGAAGGGGAAATGGAGGATAGCTTCACAAGCACTGAAGATAGCTTCGTGGATGAGGGTGTTGGTAATGGCGGAGAGGGAAATCAAACTGTTAATGTCACCCAACTGATGAGACGCGTCAGTCTTGGACCGAGTGCAGATTCCACCGTGGCTTCAGTTTTCAGTAATCAAGAACAGACAAGGGAGGATGCAATTAATCAGGCAGTACCTGAATTACCTCGTGTTCAAGAAATTTATCCCATAATCCCCGAATCACCTCCATCCGCTCCCACTCCTGTCGACCCTCCAACCCTATATCCAGAGATACCTGCTAATGGCGACCCTGTTACTACAGCTGCAACTCCGATGGAGCCAATCTCGTCATCGGAGGGACCTTCCGTCTTCAGCGCACCCCAGCCTATCTCGCCAGAGACGCAATCTATACCACCTGGAAATCCCCCGCGGTCCACAGCTATTCCAGAGTCAATGAACTTTGCGTTCACGCCGAAATCCCGTGTTCCCCCATTCCCCGTTCGTTCTCGTTCGTCCTCTCCTACCAAAGCACCTTCATCACCGAGGAAGTTCACTGCGGCGTTTGCTCCTCCTGTTACTCGCCCTTCTCCTCACACGCGAACAAATGACACCTCAGAAACTGATCATGGTGTGCAACTAAGTCCAGCGAAGCGGCATACGGAGAGGCTATCAATTACTCCAGGGCGTGGTACTGGTGCTGTCCGGGTTCTCTTGTCACCGTCCAAAGCATCGCCACTCAACATGGCACCATTCCGTGTTGAGGACCAGCATGCTGCTGGACCAAGCAGACGCGCTTCAGTTGGTTTTCGGCGGCCATCAGGCTATTTCGCTCTGCGGAAGAGTCTAGGCACTGTAGGTCCCACCTTAATGAAGGCAAGAAATATGGGAACCACCTCCCCCAGTCGAATCTCCCCCGTCAAGAAAGCCGTTGTTACTCTGGGGCGAAAAAGCGTTGGATTTACTGGGGACTCTATAGGGCATGTGGGTAGGGAAGGCGTTACCTATTCTGAGCTGGCCTCACCAGCGAAGGTTAGCGACCCCGAAGCACGAGAACAGTCTTCTAAGCATCCTTCGTTTGGCAACATACCCATACATGCATCTCCTCGTTACGAAAACTTGGGGCCTGTACCAGACGACCAGGGCGAACAACTTAGTCAGAATGACGACGTACAATGGAGAGGCGAAGTGGAAGAGGGTGTAGATGATACTCAAGTTCCCCAGATATCCATTGAGCAGTTCTTTGAGATGACAGGCATTCGATTCATGGACGACATCGCTGCACCTCGGCGTTCGATTGTCCACCCCTCTGTTCTCCGTCCTTCACGAAGGGCATCAACCGAAGCGCAGATACCTCTTGCGGAATACGTGGTTGCGATGGCTCTAAATGTTCCCCAGTTGGAGCTCTACAGTCATGTCAGTAAAGACTTGCAGGCTTCGGTCGAGCGCATCAAGGAGATATATAGAGAGGCGGAAGAGGAAGCCCGGAAAGCGACGCCTCCACTTTTTCAAGAGTTTGTCACCACCGATGAGAACGGACAGGCCGAATTACTACACCAGCTCAAATTAATCAAGGTACACAACCATGCACAGGCCAAGTCAGAGTGGTATGACTGGAAGGTGCAATTGGTCGAGCAACTGTACCAGAGGGCAAACGAAGGCTTTAAGAACTTAGAAGCGGTAAGAGGCTTGTACCTCATATTGAAGAGTAGCTCTATGTGTCATTTAGGATGCCAAAGCACTCGAGGGAATCATACGGCAGGCGCAAGACATAGTTCCCGGTCTACAGCAGGAGTACGATGGACTCAAGACGGAGCTCGCGAAAGAGAAGGTTGAAGTAGCAGAGCTCGAAGGGTGCGACCAAAACTATTTGAACGAACTGAAAGCTACCATTACTGAGCAAAGGTACGTGTTTTATGTTGCTGTGAACTGTGGTAGTTGTCTTCACAAACATTAGTGTGGAGCTGGACACCTTTTATGCTGATGTCAAGGAAGCTAAGGCGAAACTCGACCGTCTCGAGGAGAAACTCAATGAAGTCGAATCACAGAAGAAAGAGGTTACGTCAGTAGTAGAAGATGCTGAACGACGTATCCATTTGCAGAAAAACAGCACGCGCACGGAAACTTTCCACCTTAAAGGTAAGTTTTCTAGTACATCAGAATTGTTAGCAGATGCCAAGTCATTAAGCAGATGAATTAGAGGCCCTCCAAAGCTTACATAGGTGGAGGGCGACTAGGGTCCTCCCGGAATTATTTGAATTCACTTACGCGTCAAGTTACTGTGTATCGATTCCCTGTGTAAATTTCCATCCTGCCATTGGAGACATACAAATTAAGCGGGTCGAGAGCCCAAAGGCGAAGCATAAGGAGGTCTTTCCTGCCCTGAGTGTGCTGATACTGCGAACAGCAAACCAGATCGTTGCTCGACTCAATGGTCAAGGTGTTCGCGAGGTGTGAGTTTCATCGAATGCCAATCTCTACGCTACTGACCACCCTCGCTGGTAGATTGTTCAACGCCTTGGCGATTACTGGTCGTCTTGCTCGCAGCTCCAGGCTCAGCTGAAACTCGTTTCCATAAAATTTCCACTCTCGATTGAAGAGACACCGGCCGGATTCTCTGCCACTGCGACAATCGTGTTCCCCAGCCTCAAGGCCAAGGCGCTGATATCATTTATACTCGATGCCCCGATATTTTCTTCGTGGCCTGTCTTGATCAAATCGCTGCGTTGCAATGTAAGGGTCGCATATGGACCCATCGAGTGAGTACGACTATGGACACGTTTTACTCACATACTCAAGTCCTCCTAGTCGAGACACCATCCAGAGGGCCGCCACTGCACGCTTACAGCAGGCTAGCGCCATCAACAACCATGCGTGCCTGCTAGACACTTGCATGGAGGCAGCAGAATGCTTTGCATAGGATCGAGACATGCTACTTTATTATTTTACATCGACAAGTGTGAAGGCTCGTTGGATCTTGTTTAATGTATCGTGTACAATCTCATTTACAATGTGGGACACGACTAGAGGGTGGACATGATCAAACGTGAGATCGGACGAAGACGAGTATCCCCTGAGTGCGAAGACGTAAGTACGTCGTTAATGTGACCTGCAAGCATCGTATGAGGCTTTTTCATCCGAGATCGTATAAAAGGAGGCCCACATGAATGGGGTAAGGAGACATTGCAACCGCTCCAGATTGTGATCCAGCACAACCTTGAAAAGGTTCAGCTCTTTACGAGCGGTTTGTATATTGTTCCGTTCATCATTAGCTTGGTCTTTCACTGAAGACCATAAGTAGGTCGCCTCCTTGGCAACGTAAGCCGCCTCCAAACTTTTATGCGCATTGGCGAACATGGCGTCCCACGATGAGCGAGCTGCCTGCTGACCTCGGGCAAACCCTGCCTGCGCAGCTTGCTCACACCGGATTTCCACCTGCCTCAGCTCATTTTGGAGTGATAGCGTGAACGCAACCTGCTCCTCGTCCATCCGCTCTCTCGTCTCCACGCTAGTGCGCAGTTGTTGTTCGAGAACGGAAATCTGCCTAGCAAGTTCTTCTGTCTCTCTGATCCGACACTGCTTTGCGGCATAAAGTTGTTCCTCTAGCTCCTGCAAGCGCAGGAGTCTTTCTTTTGCAATAGATTCCGCTTGAGCGATTTGCAGACGGAGGAGAGTGACCGTACCAGAATCTGGAGGTAGCGGTAGGTCAACTGAGGTTTCAAATATTGGGGCGAGATGATGAACCGCGGGGGAGGGGGTTACATCCGGAAGAAGGACCTGCGAGATTGAACCATAGCCGGAAGGAGAGGGCAAGGCAGATAGATTGGGGGTCTCTGGGACCTCCAGACCGATGGTGCTCACGTTTGGAGAGGGACCCCCTGGAGTAAAAGGAGGCACAACATCCGCCAACTTGCCCTCCAGGTCCTCCCGTACAAGAATTTGAGAGCTATCCGCGGTTATCTGCTCCCAAGAAAAGACCGGACCACGATTTTGATCATTACCACGACCTTTCGGCCGTAATACTGGCGAGCTCTCTGACGGAGGCAACGGTGATAAATACGCAACGTTGGCACGAGTCGGTAGGAGACTAGGGGGACGCGAGGGCGTCTGAAGCTCCGAGTCTGTAGATCGACACCCAGTTGTAAGAATCCTTGGAATTGCAGGGGTCGGCGCCGCGAGAGATGCCACTGGGGCAAGCAGCAGTTCAACATCCCCGATTTCCGCACTGTCTTCACTATCCCCCCCTTGATCGTTGTGTGAGAGTCTTGCCAGAGAGTTTTTACTATTGCCGCCCAGAGTAATTACGGGAACCTGTCGCGAATGATGAGCAAGTGGGGACTCTGGAAGTTGACGCCCAGTGCCCCTCAATGGGGGCGTGTTTGGGCTGGATGCCTTCGATCGACCAAAACCAAATGCATTCTTAAGGGAAGCCGGGTTCAACGGTGAAGGATGAGTGTGAGACGAGCTGCATGATGAAGCTGAAGAAGGAGGTCGCACGGCCGGTGCCCGCGACGGAGATGAAGCTACCGCGGTTTTGACCGTCTTTGTCGGCCGCATGTGTCCGGCACGAGCTGGAGATGAGCCAGATTTGGCAGTAGACGACTGAGTAGTCTTAGGCTTGGTGGGAGTGGAAGGCACAGTGGAAGTAGGGAGATTGACTTTGACTGCTAATGCTCTGTGTGGCAATGGACTAATAGGCCTCTCGACCTTGTCGGCAGGGGAACACAATGTACCTCCGCCCTTGGGAGAACCCCGTTGTTCACTGTCATCCTCCTCTGAAGTGCTAAGACGTCGCCGAGTACCTGCACGAACGGGGGAAAGAGGCTTCGTCGGCTCAACGATTGCGGACTTGGGTCGATACTTTGGCAAAGCAGACGAGATAGTAGAAGAAGCGGCCTTGGAACGCAATGTTGATGAGCGTCTAGAGGGGCTGGACGAGTTAGGTTCTGTGGACTTGACACCGTGTTCGTCTGTGGAGGAAAGACCATGTTTGAGGAGGGTGGACTGTCCCCTGCGGGTTATGGTCCTGAACGAGGGACTGTCCTCCTTTCCGTGTGGGGGAGTGGGGGATTTTGATTTTTGGGAGACGGTCGCGTGGGCGACCGCGGTGGAACTCATTAGGCTGAGGCGACGCGAGGAAGACTCTTTGACTTTCCTGAGGGCGCCGTCGCGGTCGCGGGAGTCCTTGTTGATCACGTCGACAAGAGCCTTTCCGACAGACGTGAAATTAAGAGAATGGCGAAGAGAGGAGCGTGTTGAAGGTTTGGGTGGACGTGAAGGCTTGGAGGTGGCTTCGGAGGCCATGAGGACGGTCTGCTAGTTGCACTGTGAATGTTTCCAAGAAGAGAGATAGAATGTCAGTAGACTGTTCCCGCCAGTTACGATGCACTGTGCGCTGTGTACCACGAAGTCGTCGTCGTCGCAGTCAACGATGAGATAGTTAAAAATCGAACCAAAGTGGCACCGACAGTGTTTGTATTTGTCGGTCACCACATAAATCTACCGACTCCTACGCGCTCCATGTACAAAAATGCGTAGATGGTCGCGAAGTTTATCGCCCCGTACCACGAGCCCTCAACTAAAAGGCCCACAGAACTCATGTCCACCACCTGAGCCCGTAAGAGGATGTATGGTATCAGAAAATACCGTGGCTCCAAAAGCGGCGTAGGTATCAGGGTTGTAACGCTCGCAATCGGCAGAACCAGGGTCTGCAGCAATGTCTGGTCACCAGCTGGTCGGTGACGTTTGGGGTCAATTCCCAACTTCATCAATAGTAAATGACCCATCTTACCTACACGCAGCCACCACGCCCACGCGCATGCCTGGTATCCTGGTATGAACAGGTAAGGTACAATCGGATGCAACAAGAACACTCGACGCCACACATAGAAAGTGTAGTGACGATTGTCAGCAAGTAAGAACGGATGGTGGACCCTTCACAACCCGACACAGACAGTCAGGTATGGTAATAGAACACAGCAAGTAACTCACGTGAACCCGTGCACTGTGAGCGCCATAAATGTTGAAAGCAAGATCGTGAATGTGACCCTCCTACTTTCAACTCATTAGCGGCTGTTCTCTCTTGTGAAGACGCACAGACCTTTTGGTTCCAAACATGCGTCGAATAACTTCATTTGCAAGCTTCACTGACCCGCCACGACCAAAAACGATTGCAGGCCACCCCATTAATGTCGCGAACGCAATAAAGTAGTATAATTGGGGTACATGCAGCACGGGAACGTGGTTGGCCTTGTCACCTACAATGTGGAACGCAATGGTCAAATTCGTGGGTACAACAAGATTGGGTCCGAGATTGCACACCTAGCACGATCCCACCATTCCAATGCACGAATGCACCAAACAGAACCAACACGAGTATGTAAGGCGTGAACGGCAAGAGTAAGTCTGGAAATGCGGCCGGGGCACTCCTGATCGATTGCAGAAAGTCACCTGAAAGCATGTAACAGTTATATCAGCAAGCTGAAATAGAGTCTGCATTACTTGCCTGGACCAGCCAACAATGCAGGGGGGTCATGCAACAGTGTATTTCCGCGTCTGAACCGTAAGCGCATAAGCTGGCTGGTGGCAAACGCATACATCACCCATGTGATGTTTGTTTGACGGAACAGACAGCTAACAACACCTAGCTACGGGGGATGAGGGCAAAGCCAAAACACGTTGACGATGTTAGGCGATGAGACGCACTACTGCTGCAGACATATGCCAGCTCTGCGATGCAAGTGTGACGGTCAGCAGGACTGAAATAAGGGAGGGAACCTCTGTGTAGTACAGAAATCCATAAAACCAAGCTATTGGAAATGTAGACAGAACAAATGCTTCGGGACTCGGTGTGAGCAACGGAGGTGGCCGACGACGTTGGTGGAATGCTAGGAGACGTGTAAGGATGAGCGGGAGGGGAATTAAGGTGAGGGTGACTGTGAGCCGCAGCGATGACAGGCTGCAGCGAAACACGAGTATGCAATGAAGCAGAACGCCAAGAATATACCTGCGGAGTCGAGTCAAAATTCAACTGCATGAGCTGAACCACGCCGACTGACAGTCCTGGCGGTGTAGTGATCTTTGGGTCCCAAATCGACCACTCGCCCCTGCAATACGCTTGTGCTTGTGGGACATGGAAAGGCTCATCCTGCCGATGATCAGCACGGTGGTCAGCCCGAATAGACGATACAACCACACCATGTACGGTTCAGTGACCTCATTGTTGAATTCCCTCAACAAGGACACTGCGACACCGCAGTAGACAAGGAAGAGGATTCTTGTGTTTAGCAGCATCTGCTGCAGCGAACGTGGAAAAGCCGAGGCAATGAAACGTTCAAGGCTATAAGATGTGGTCGACAGGAACAATGCACGCGTTGACACAAGTACGACATAGAACTCTCGACTTCGAGAAATTGGTCCAAGGTCTCGTCTATGGTACATCCTACACACACCGGCACCAACTTTCATGGAGGACGCTCGCAATGTAATTCACAACGGCTTAAACGAGGGGGGTGTTGCAGCCCAGTCAGCTCTGCCGTCAAACTTGTCTGGCTAATTCGGCAGCACTAGGCCATCCCAAGCTGGAGTAGGCCGCTCTGCTTGAGGTGTGATACGAGCACCGTGGCGACGCTCCTTCAAGTCACCATAGTCAACGATAGCAGACTGTCATAGACACCATGGGTGAGTACTCGACCATTAACGTGGGCTTTGCTCACATGCGCGGTTACCCTGTTGTCCCACAATACCACTGTACCAGGTTCCCACTTTACTCTGGCCTGCAGATCACCGCTCTTGTTAATGTGATCATACAGGAAGTTGAGGATGGTTTCTTCATCTTATCAGCATGAGCTAAGGCAATGTTCAATGTCCCTCACCTGACTCTTCGCGTTTGAGGCCGATGATGCGTGTAGTGAACTGCCTGTTTACATAGAGAGCTTCCTCACCAGTGACCGGGTGGCGCCTCACTACTGGGTGGATGTGTTCCACCGGTTCTCGTCTAACTACACCTCCCCGCTTCCCTGAGCGAGAAAAACTGGCTTGTTCCACCCCAGAATGCACGGCGCTCAGAGTTCGCAGGAATGTAACAAAAGTCGGTGATAATTTCTTTAGGGCAGAAACCTGCGACGTAAACAAAGTGTCACCGCCCGTTGTCGGTTGAGAGAGTAAGAAGAAGGTTGTGAGTCCGGGGGGCTGGAGTTCGTAGGACACGTCGGAGTGCCAGACGGTAGTTGTCGTGCTGTCCTGGATTTCAAAGTTGAAAGTCGAGTTGGCATCCCTGTGAAGCGGGAAGAGGTTCAAACACACCCGGATTGTAAGGTCATAGAGAAACTGACCTGTACACAAGATGGATTTGCGGGTAATTCTTTGGATGACCTGAAGTAGGGTGAATGTGCAACCTACACGACGATCAGTATGGCCCGGCTTCGAATCGGGAGTTGTATGCAACAACAAAAAGAACCGGAGAGATATTGATCTGAGTCAACACACCTTCCGAAGTAACGGCCCCATTCCAGATAAGCATCTGGTCCCTGGTCGATGAAATCTGACTGGCCTCTGAAGACCATCAGTCCACGTCTGGCAACCTATTGTTCGACAATTCAGGGTGCTGAGACCCTGGCAACGCTACTGTATTTACCTCCAACGCGAGTTGGTCCCTTCCATCACTACTGAGGTCCCCGAGGCGAATTCCTCGCACCTCCGTACCCAGGTTCGGGGTCAGCTCGATTATGCTTGCTGCACCTCTCAGAAAGGCACGGGGGGTCTGGTGCTTGAGAGCACGGAATCCAGGATCGACGTGCTCAAAGGGGACGAGAGGGGGGAGTTTATCCTGAGAGAAATGGGGCAGAAGGTGGGCATATTTATACGTCTCCTCCCCCTCCAGGTTATTCTGTGGGCGGATTGCCCCAGCCTGGGTGAATGCTTCGGTGGTGGACATGGCTATAGTAGGTCGACGGCTGCTCCTAAAGACAGAAAGAGACCAGCTCTCGCGCCGGATGAGTAGATCAATTGTCACATGGTAGAAAAGTCGTCATCATTGCGACAGTGCGCGTGTTTCAGTCTGAAGGTTGGCCAGCCCAGCGAGCAAGCCAATATCGTACTCTACCACTTCACCTTGGGAATTCCTGGATGAGCGCGAGTCGAGGAGGTGGAGACGACTTGCCTCTTTTCCCCCATTTGGGAGCACGAGTTTATTGTCCTCACCCGAAGACAATAACCCGTCCCATATCGGCGCTTTTGACTGACAATAAGCACCCTCTGACCAAGCCTTTCCGTGTCTACCTGGGATCAGATTTTGGCCCGCGACTGGCCCAGCAGGGGCTGCGCCGAGGTCTTCAGATTGCCCTCTGGTGAGTCGAGTCAGTCATGGATCCATGCGACGTGCTACTGCTGATCACTCCTTATTACCACAGAATCATTATGACGGCGTCGCGCTTTTTGTTTCGCGTCACCGAGCTAGCGGGGTTCTCTCAGCCTTTTGTCTCATTGGAGACCCTGTCAAATCGGGCCTATTGTCTCGTCAATTTACGACATTCCTCCACTCTGTTCATGTGGGCCGTCTTTCCATTCCGAGAGCCATCGCTTTCGTTTGTGGGATGCTCTATAACGTCCATCGCTCTCAAAAGGCCATGAACCCCCGACACAAGATCAACTTCCTGTCTCCCCCCACACTTGCCCACTCCGTCTCTGAGGATTGACCTCCTACCCTGACGTTGGGATTGGTGACACCATGGAGCCCAGAGCCTTCCGCAGCGCAACAAACATCGTCCACCATCGAGGTGTACCAGATGTCCCCGAGGATGTCGACTTCCTCATGGAGCATTTGAATGACCCCAACTTCGATTACCATTCAGAGTTGCAATCGCTTTCAGACTCTAACACAGAGGTGTTCGAGCTCGAGAAAAAGAAGGTCTCCGATACTGGCTCTGTTCGTCTTTCAGAATTCGATGTACAGTCTCGCTCGGGGTCCGTAAGGTACTCCACCTCATCTAGGACAGAAACTCAGGGCACTGCGTTTGAGTACGACGAGTAAGTGGAATGCAGTTGTCCCACCCTATTCTTTCTCACTGGCTGACAGCGAATCGCCATACCCTGAGGTCCGCGCCGCTATTTCCAGTGTCGATGATCCCTCAATACCGGTCAACACATTCCGCACATGGCTGCTTGGTTTGTTCTACACAATAGCCGTCTCTGCACTGAACCAGATCTTTAGCTTGCGATGTCAGTATATTCTCTCTCTGGGCGATAGTCAAATTGAATAATCGCCTTTAGATCCCACCGCCATCATTACCGGCATTATCGCTCAGTTGACATCCCTGCCCCTTGGCAGGGCCCTTGAGCGTATTCTTCCTACTACTCGCTTCCACACCTTTGGTTATACTTGGACGCTCAATCCCGGCCCTTTTAACATCAAAGAGCACGTTCTGATCACCGTTATGGCCAATGTAGTTGCCGGTGGCGCATATGCGAGTGCTATTATTGCTACTCAGCGTTTTTTCTATCACCAGACACTCAGCCGGGCCTACGAAATCATGCTCGCGCTTTCGACACAGTTAATTGGCTTCTCTATCGGTGGACTCCTCCGCCGTTTCCTCGTCTACCCTAGCAGCATGATCTGGCCCGGTGCCCTCGTTAACTCTGCACTCTTCAATACTCTTCACAGAGCTTATGGGAAGCCTGACCACCGCCATATTTCCCGGGAAAAGTTCTTTGCAATTGTTACTGCGTGCAGCTTTATGTGGTACTTCGTGCCTGGCTTCCTTTGGACCGGCCTCAGTATGTTCAACTGGGTGTGCTGGATCGCACCAAGCAATGTCGTCGTCAACACCTTGTTTGGCTCGGCTACAGGTCTCGGCATGGGAATTTTCACGCTGGACTGGTCCATGATATCCCTATTTGCCAACCCTCTTGTCGCACCAGTGCGTTCATTTCCTTAGGTGTCATTATCTTCACCTCACATTCCTTTCTAGTGGTGGTCAGAGGCAAATACGGCTGTTGGCTTCCTGATAGTCTTTTGGATCATTGCACCTATCCTTTACTGTAAGCCGTCTGCATTCGTTTCCAGAAATTTATTCTCAGTCTCCATGCCCCAGTCACAAACAGCTTCTACATGAGTTACATGCCCATATCAGCATCGATTGCCTTCGATAACACCGGTATGCCTTTCGATCCAACGCAAATTATCACCGACGGCATTTTCGACAACACGAAATACGAGGCATACTCACCAGCGTTACTCCCTACTACACTAGCTGTTGCATATGGTGTTGCTTTCGCTGCGTTCGCATCCATCGTTGTCCATACCTTCCGTCAGTATTCTTTCGATTTCACAATTCCCTTATCTAAATGCCGCCCCCAGTGTGGTACCGTCGTGATATTGTCAGACGCTTCAGGAGCAACTTGAAGGATGAGCGTGATGTTCACTCGCGTCTCATGCAAGCATACGCAGAAGTTCCGCAATGGTGGTATGCATTGCTGGGTATCACAATGTTGATACTTCTGTTCGTCACGGTTGAGGTCTACCCTACCCAATTTCCCATCTGGGGAGTTTGCCTTGCGCTGCTCCTTGCTGCGCTCCTCAGTATCCCTGTTGGCATGATCCAAGCAATCACAAACCAACAAGTCGCGCTAACCGTTATGTTCGAACTCATCGCGGGCTACATACTTCCAGGCAAACCTGTGGCCGTTATGCTATTCAAAGGCATTGCTTTTACTGGTACATCTCAAGCGGTTGGGTTCGCTGGTGATCTGAAGCTTGGTCATTATATGAAGATTCCTCCTCGCTTGATGTTCCTCACTCAGGTGATCGCTGCTTTTCTTGGCAGCATCGTGACCATTCTCGTGCAGGACTGGATGTTCGCAAACATCGTGGACATATGTCATCCCGATCAACCACAACACTTCACTTGTCCGACTACGACTGTATTCGCTACCTCTTCGTTGCTATGGGGAGGCATTGGGCCGCAAAGACTCTTCAGTCCGGGAGCAATGTATAGTCCAATCTTGTGGTTCTTTTTCCTTGGTGCCGTACTCCCCGTTCCCTTCTACTACCTAGCGCGCCGGTTCCCTCTCTCCTACTGGCGTTACGTTAACATTCCCGTCCTCTTTTCTGGAATTGGTTTCATGCCCCCCGCGTCAGGCATGAGTTACGCCTCGTGGACCACAGCGGGCTTCATCTTCCAGTGGTTTATGCGCCGCTACCATTTCCGATGGTGGATGCGCTACAACTACATTCTAGCCGCTGCCCTTGACGCTGGAGTTGCGATCAGCATACTCGTCATCTTCTTCGCCCTCCAGTTGCCTAGGGGTGGAGTCACTCTCCAATGGTGGGGTAACACTGTTTGGCAGAACACCGCGGACGCTCTTGGCACACCACTCCGTATGATGTCTCCCGGACAGACTTTCGGACCATCGAAGTGGTGACCGCCCACGATACAGAAAGACCAGTATCCTGTACCCATATGTTTTGTACATTTTTGCATGCCTTGCCCCTAAACTTTCCTTTACGACTGGTGGCCGCGACTTCACATTCTTCCCGTCGTCTGGCCCTTATGCTCCAACTGCTTCACCGTTCCCTCCGATTTGTTAAACACTCTTCTGCGTTATCATTACTTTGCATTACTACTATTCGTTTTCGGGTCTTACGTTTGGGCAACTGGCGATCATTTTGTCAACGTTACATATTGTTTGTGCCAAGTAGCTACACCAATGCATGAAATTACTCCCATAGCCTGACGCATAGGTGAAGCGGACCATCTGAAACGCTCTCGACTTTAAAGGTGTACCTCGCATCATGGCAGCATTTCTTCTTGAGTTGAAACAACACGCGGGCAGCGCAAGTACGTAGTGAAATAAGGTGATGGTGACGCGCCTCAAGATGGGAGAATAATGAATGTGAACTATTCGGAAACACCCCAAATCCCAACTTCCCTCCCACTAGTAGCCCAAAGCTCCCTCCCTTGAGGACCAAACACGATATCTGTCACGTCGCTAACCTCCTCGAAACGAACCAATTCCTCCCAAGTTTTGTGTGCAAACAGGCGAATACCCTCGTTACCAGCGACGCCAAAGAAATTGGCGCTATAATCGTAAATGACTTTGTTGATTTTGAAAGTATCACCAAGCGGTATAGAATGTGCGGTTGTCATTTTTCTGAGGTCCCAGATAGCCACCGAGGACAAGCTATCGGGTGCTAGAAGGTGATACCCGTTTTCGGAGAACGACAAGGTATGGATCGAGAAAGGTGTACCCTCAGGTGAAATGGTAGCAGCTAGGGCACCTGAGCGGACGTCAGAGATTTGAATCTTGGATGAAGGCGTCCCAAGCGCGAGCAGTGCGCCATCCGGATGGATGGCAAGCGCACTGATGGGTTCGTCCGTGGGAGCAGAGTGAAACACCTGAGAGAAGTTGGAGAGGTCGTGTAGGGAGTATGTTTTGTCAAGAGATGAATACACAGCCAGCGTAGACGTGGGGTGCACAACTAGGCCAGTCAGGTCGCTTTTGTGTGTCTTGATCGTAACTTTGGGCAAGTATTCGCCTGAGGCACTGTCGTGTGACCAGATTTTCGCGATCTTGTCGGCACCAGCAGATAACAGCAAGGTGGGTTCGCCATCTCGTTCTCGAAAAGCGACATGATTGACTTTTTTCATGTGCCCCTTGAGAGACGCAAGCACTTTGTCCGTGCCTCTGTCATAGAGTTGCACGATTTTGTCGTTGCCACCGGTCAAAAACTGAGACGAATTTACGCTTGAGACAGCGATTGAATTAATACCAGCGGGAGATGCCGAGTGGAGTGAGGGAATTGTTTGTTTTGCCGCGAAAGTCTTGACCTCTGCAGGAGTAGTATGTCCAGGGGGTGCCTTGCGCTTCTTACGCGTGGAGGATAAATTCTGCTGAGTTTCGTCAATCTGATCGACGATGTGCTTTGGTAGAGTAGCTGGGAGAGCTTCTTCGGTCATTTCGATGTCTGCACCGTTGCTTGGTGCGGACGTTATGCCCATGCTGGCCTGGACGCTGACCAAGGCCCTGCATGCCTTGTTAGGACAGAAACAGGAAAATAAGAAGAGCGTGGAGCGTACTCTCTGGCAGCGTCGCGCTCACGGATGAGTCGAGCAACGACACGGCTAGCTGCATCCTGTGCGTAAAGAGCATAGCTAAGCTCCTGCCTTGTGTTATTGTACTGTTGTTTAAGCGCAAAGGTTTCCAAGACGAGGGCGTCCCATTCATTTTGAAGAGTATGGAGGAGGGCGGGGATGGAAGTCGCAGTTGGTGGTCTCGGGGGTGCAACCTTGGGGTCTAGGACAATATCAGTGCACTTAAGGGAGGGGTTGAGTACAGGAACACGAACTAGCTTTGATCGAGAGGAGGTCGGATTCATCAAGCTTTTCGCCGGTAAGGGGGTCGGTGCCGTTGTCATTGATGTACTTGAGGATGAGACGACGCTCGTAGATATGACCCGACTTTGCAGAGACAACGGGGTCTTGTGGAGGCTCACCAGAGATAGCACAGTAAAACATGTCGAACAGGTCGTCTTCTTCGCCGTTGCGGACGTGTAGAGACTTTGCAACTTTTGTTGTTGGCTATTTGCTTGGCAGATTGAGCATTGACCACCATCAGCGACGATGGCAGACGTGAAGAGACAGCAACTTGTCCTCTCCTTTATCGATTTTCTTAACGAGTCCATACAGGACGGCACCATCAAGGACGACGACAAGGAGGGCCTCGAAGTCGCGAGTGCGTTGCCTGGTTCTCCATAGCTCACACCCCTCCGACTCACCCATCGTAGTCCAATGCATCGGCGAGGCATTTGGTGTAGACCCATCCGATAACAGTCAGCGCAGTCAACTCAGCATCAAGCCGGCAAAGCTGCAGACCATATTTGAGGTCTTCCTCAAAACGAAAGACAAAGTCGTACCAGCCTCGGCATCGTCGTCATCTCCAACCACCCCTGTACTACCCAAGACTTCGTCCGCAGAGGACAAGAAGAGAGCGGAGAAACACAAGCAAACAGGAAATACACAGATGTCTGCAAAAAAGCATGATGCAGCCATTGATTCGTACTCCAAGGCGATCGCCCTCGACCCCAGCAATGCCGTCTATTTCTCCAACCGTGCCGCCGCCTACTCTAGCAAAGGAGACCACGCCTCCGCAGTTGAAGATGCAAAGAGGGCCATCGAGATCGATCCTTCCTTTGTGAAGGCATATTCTCGCCTCGGGTACCTCCTTCTCTCCGTAGCAGTCGATATGAATCGCTCATTCACCTTTTCAGCCATGCATACTACAGTTTGGGTGACTACAAGGCCGCTGCGGCCGCGTTCAGGAAGGGAACTGAACTGGATCCAACAAATGAGAATCTCAAATCTGGACTCAGGAACGCCGAAGACCGCTTACCTCCTGAGGGCGAGGATGATGGCCCTCCTCCACTCATGCCCGAGGACCGGCTTCACCCGTCATCTCCGCCCCCGAATCCCGCTCGTTCGGATGTCCCGCCAAACCTGGCTGGTCTGGCGGACATGTTTGGCGGAGGGGGAGGCATGCCCAACTTGGCAGGCATGATGAATAATCCGATGATGATGCAAATGGCACAACAATTAATGGCTAACGGTGGTCTGGAAAGACTTGTGTCCAACCCATCCGTGGCAAATATGGTACACTTGGCTCCACCATCTGCTTCTGGATGACTCACATCTATTCGTCCTCAGATGCATCGTGTTCAGAGCGGACAGATGCCCTCAATGGAGGAGTTCATGTCTGATCCAACGTTGAGAGACCTGTACGTCCACTCCCATCTCAATGAAACTTTTGCCAATCAAGGGCCAGGGCCAGCCAATTTGCTACAGGTAACGGTAGACGATGAAATTTCAGTTTCCGGGGAGGAAAGATCGGGACAGAGCCCGCTATCAAATTATTTTACTTGAGGCCATAGTAGGCTCGAAGCTTAACGCTGGGCTTCAAAGTTCCTTTTCTCGCAGAATGCGTATGAAGACTCGGCCGAAGAAATATCCACTGTTAAAGATATCAATAAGTACATGCAAATTATGACACAGGTTGAATGTGTGATTTGACAAATAGAATAGGTGATGGCTTGCTACGAATACATAATGAACCAAGGAAACTAAATAACTGACCATTTATACGATAAACAGGAAATCATTTAATTATTTCGGAGTGACATCGTGTAGAGGCAGACCCTAGGTGTCAAAGGTACCTTGCACCGAATAATTAGACGCTTCCGAGCTGTTGTTGACCGCGTGACGCTCGGAAGATGATGGAGTAGACGCTTGAACACGCATCTTCTCTGCTAGCTTGCGGCTTAAAGCAGGAGGGACGAGATCCAGCTGCTTGGGAAGGTCCACTGGATGGCCCTGAGAAAGGAGGGAAGAGAAAGGAAAAGGGGGGGGGAAAGAGCTAACTGAGTGTCGTGCCCGTTACTGACACTCACACTTACATGGGCCAAGTGATAACGCAGGCCACTCAATTGCTTATACCGATTGGGGCAGTTTTCATGAGGACATTTGTACTGTTTCTTTGTCTTGTCTTCTCCTTCATCCGACCTTCCAATGGATGCTTCCACGGATGCAGGGACTGCAAGACCGCCTATATAGGTGGAGACAAGACTAGAAGTGATGGCATGTTGAAAATGCGCCTTCGAACTGGGATAGATAACAGTTAGAGAGTGTCTGTTATATCAGCGATTTGGCTCACATCTGAAGGTGGTACTGCAGTCCATTAATGCTCTGGTGGGCACATCAGCCGGATTGAGTGCATGATTACAGGTCTGTGCATACCTTCCAGGATTTACCACATCCTTCCAAACCACACCGATATGGTCTGTCTCCGCCCGAGTCTTCCGGGTGTGTAGTTTTGTTGTGATCCGAAAGGTCACGCGAGGTGCAGTAACAGGCACGACTCGATGCGGCATTGGGAGGCCAGCAACTCTCGTGGCCACAAGCATAAGGTTTGATGGAGGGACTGTGGCGCATGAGAAGGACTAAGATCGCTTCGATTCACAGGGACTTACTCGGTGGTCGCTTGCAAATCTGACGACAAACGCAACGGAACCTGCGTGCTAGACCGTTTCCTAGAAACAGCCGCGCCAACTTTCTGCCTCGGCACGGAGTGAAAGGAGTGAGAGCGGTGCTCATCAGAGTTAGTAGAAAAGTGGTCTAGTGATGTTAGTTTCGTGTATGGCGTTCCTACGGAACGAGAGGAGGTAGGTGACCGTTCAAGCAGTTGTGATGAGCGTAAAGAAAGGGAAGTGTAATAGTGGTCGGGCGTTGCGGGAGACGAACCTACTTCTGGTTGGGTAAATGTGTTCACATTGCGACGGTCAGGTAGTTGTGGAGCGTGTCGGGTTTCGGAGGAGGAAGTGGTTGATGGCCTCGACGCCTGGTGACTTTGGCGACTTTGGTCAGGCTGCACGTGGTTGTGGTAGTATTCGCCATGCTGCTCCTGGC
The DNA here is from genome assembly GCA_038089275.1 of Pulveroboletus cf. rosaemariae. NCBI lineage: Eukaryota > Fungi > Basidiomycota > Agaricomycetes > Boletales > Boletaceae > Pulveroboletus > Pulveroboletus cf. rosaemariae. The sequence continues at coordinate 47,538 of JBBPKN010000097.1, read as the reverse complement.
CATGCGTGGTCTCCATAACCCGTGCACGAGAAGGGTCACGCTGATGAGCATAATGATAGCCAGGACGTGATTCAGATGGAGGAAGCGGATCAGGAGTAGAAAGGAGTGTGTGCTGGGCGTTGACGTCAAGCTGTGGCTCTGGAGATGCATGATAGTACGTGTCGGGTTTCTCTAGAAGGGCAACTGAAGTCACCGAGGATGACATGTGGCTCGCCTGTTGCTCAGGGAGCTGTGAGGTTGGAAAATAGGAATCGGCAGAAGTCGAGGCCTGAAGAGAGCTGCTTTGAGATGTCCTTTGGCGTCGAGTTGTCAATGCAGCATGCGAGAGGCTACAATCCTCGTGTACAACAGATGCCGTGTAATGATCGACCTGCACAGGATGAGCGGAAGAGGTGTGAACCGGGATGGCCGTCTGCGGCACACTCCGTTGGAGCTGATGAAATGGATGCGGACAATCGTTGTATATGTTGCTCTGCTGCATGTCCTCGGTGTAAGTAGCCCGGGGGGTTGGAGATGTGGAGCTGACAGAGACTGCACAATTCGATGATGAGGAGTCGTAATCGAATGGAGCGAACATAGCTGTTGAAGTGCTGTCCGGCGGAACGGAGGCAGTTGGAAGCACTGGCGATTGGCGTCCATTAGAAGCCATGAGCTCGGCATCTTTTTCATACCGGATTGCGTGCTGTGGAGACGTTGACAAGGCGGAGCTGAGTGAGGAGGAGTAATGAAAGGGAGGAGGATAGTCGACCAAGTGCGTGACAAGCTGTGCATGCTGTGATGGTGGTGCTGGGTCGCCTAGAACGTCGACACTATTGCGGGATGCGGCGTGGCTGGACGGTGGAGCGGAAGGAGGTGCGTCTACCTGTGACAATGAGTCGTTCCAATACGGTGGGGGCTCGATCATTGGAAGTGATGACCAGGTGGAAGGGCTGGAATAGTCGGAAGATGTGCAGAGTCTGGGAGGCGACGTCTCGGAAGTAATTTTCGAGGCTGCGCTGTGATCGCCCAGGGAAGCGGTTGCTCGTTTTCGCTCGAGCAGTCTCCACCTGGCAGGTGTGAGCAACGAGGGAGACGGGTGAAGGGAAGGGAATAATGCTATGTACCTGTTACGGCAGGCCAGGCCACTGCGTTGAAGCTCTTGGCCGACGCGGCCCCATTTGCCACCCAGACGATGGTAGGCGGCGATGAGTTTTTCGTCCTCGTCGGGCGTCCAGTCGTCTTTCTTGAGACAAGGATCGAGGGCCTCACGATAACGCTTTGAGCACGCGTCGTCAGTACGGCCAGGGATGTTCCTGGCGATGACGGCCCATTTCGTGGAATGGATCTTATAGAGCTCCAAAAGGAGATTATCTTCTTCCTTTGTCCAGGCAGTTTTCTTCACGCTCGGCGATAGGGAATGGAGCCACCGCTAGCGGGGTCGATATCAGAGAATGTGAGAGATCGGCGAACTGGTGAGAGACGGGTCAACTTGCCTTCCTGCACGCCTTATTGGTCCTGCCCGGGACCGATAAAGCGACGGCCTTCCAGTTGTCGACCTGCCCATGCACAGCGACGGCGTTGGCGAGCAGCTGATCTTCGCGGGCAGTCCACGGACGACCAACGGCGCGTTCCGTCATGAAGGGCGAGTTAGATACGATACGACTTGGTTGGGGGCGACCTTTGCAGATCGGACGAGTTCATATAAGCTGCCTAGGAGGTCTCTGATTACATAACTCTCCGTCCTCGCCATCGCCATCATGTCCCTTCTCCACGCCTACGCCTCGGACGACGACAACGACGACGACAACATCGCCAAGGACGTCTTTGGCATCGCCAACATCCCCGCATCAAAGAAAATACGCACACTTGAACCATGCACCGTCTCCACCAATCCCGCGCCTCATGTCCTCCAACAAGTGCGTCCGACTCCTTGTTCCTCCCCTCCCCGTGCTCATCCTCTCCCGCAGGACCCCCTTAGCCACACCTCTCTCGTCACACGTCCAACAGACACACAGATGAACGTCAACATTCCCTATCACGACATGGTCCTGCCCCTCCAAGGCCCCGAAAACCCATTCGCTGATCGGAATCGTTTCCTCAACCAAAACGCGCTTGCTGGCCACGTTGAGGAGCAGGCTATGTCCGACCATGCCTTCAAGGCACAGCATCTCACCCACTCCATTCTCGGTTACTCCGTCAATCCTTCTGTCGACCCCAACGCACCTTCCGTCCTTGGTTCCCTCGACAGCGCCCGCCAGAATGGCTTTGCCACCGTGGATTCCATGCGGCCCACTAATGCCCAGAAGAAGGACCTCAAACGTAAAAGGAAGAAAAAGGGCGTCCTGGACATCGTTGACGGTCAAGGTGCTTACCTCGGTCCATGGGCTGCATGGGAGGGCGAGGAGCAGGCCGGCTTCTTGGACGGTGTCGAAGAGGAAGAAACTGGAGAGCAACCCGAACAAGACGAGGAGCCAGAGGCCTTGGTCGTCAAGAAGAAACCAAAACCAAAACGTGGTGGTGTTGGCCAGGAGACCTCCGTGTTCCATGGCAAGTCGATGACCGATTACCAGGGTAGGACCTATATGCATCCTCCCTTCGCGGAGGCGCCACAACTGTCTGCCGAGGCTGGTTCCCAAGAAACCTTTATCCCCAAAGCGTGCATCCATACATGGACTGGCCACACACAGGGCGTGTCTGTCGTTCGTCTCTTCCCTCATACGGGTCACCTCATGCTTAGTGGATCGATGGACACCAAGATCAAGGCAGGTCGCGGATTGCTTTTCCTTTTTCATTCCCTCATTCTTGACAATTGTCTGTATTTGTAGCTTTGGGACGTATACACCCATGGAAACTGTCTCAGGACCTTCCATGGCCACTTACAAGCTGTCAAAGATGTCACGTTTTCAAACGACGGTAGAAAGTTCCTATCCTGTGGTTACGACCGTCAAATGAAACTATGGGACACTGAGACTGGCCAGTGTCTCAAGCGATTCAGTAATGGCAAGACTCCCTATGTTGTCCGTTTCCACCCCGATGATGATAAGCAACACATCTTTCTCGCTGGTATGTCGGACAAAAAGATTATTCAGGTACGCCTTTCGATCAGCTCGACTCCTCGTGGAGGAAGGTGATAACAGGATGTTACTAGTATGATATGACCTCGGGGGAGATCACACAGGAATACGACCAACATCTGGGACCTGTAAACACGATTACGTTTGTGGACGAAAACCGTCGGTTTGTCACTACCTCGGATGATAAAACCATCCGAGCATGGGACTACGATATACCCGTCGTAATCAAGTACATTGCGGAACCCCACATGCATTCCATGCCGGCCGTCACTCTACATCCATCGAGTTCGTGTCAAATCTTTGATGCTGCTTTCTCGTCTGACGCATGTTGCATTTTGACGTGAATATAGGAAAGTATTTTGCTGCGCAGTCATTGGACAACCAGATTCTCGTGTACAGCACAGACAATTTCCGTCAGAACAGGAAGAAAAGGTTCGCGGGTCACTCTGTGGCAGGATATGCCTGCCAGGTAGGGTTTTCCCCAGATGGAAAGTGGATCAGTAGCGGAGACAGCGAGGGAAACGTGGTATTTTGGGACTGGAAAAGTGGACGGATCAAGTCACGTCTAAAAGCGCACGCTAAGGTGGTGATTGCCCACGCGTGGTTGCCGCATGAAACAGTGAGTAGGATTACCGTCGTGAAAGCTGGTGCTCACTGATGTTTGATATGCAGTCAAAAGTTGTGACAGCTTCATGGGATGGCTTGATCAAGTTGTGGGTGAGTTATGTGGAGTCGACACAAGCGTATGAGCTGACAGGTCGGTGTAGGACTAAGCTTTGTTTCTATCAAGTGTTTAGTCGCCTTAATGAAAGTAGGCGCCGTCGATAACAAGTGGAGTAAGTGTACTGCGGTGCCAAAAGTTCGCCAGTGAGAAAGGAAAACCGTGTTCGTTTGAGAATTTACATTGATCACGTCGATTTGGGGCTGCAGGTGGGCTCCCCCCTGGGAAGAGTTCCTTTCGCCCAGTATCAGACAGACTCCTATAGCAGGTAAGGCGACCTGCATTCCTTTCCGGGTTACATGGGGAAATGCACGCATGCGCTCGGACTGCCTTGGTGGTGCTAGTGGACCCCGCATGCTGGATCAGATGCTTGAGAGGGATAAGCAAAGGTGAGTCACACGGCAGGAGTTTCAGGGTACGTTGGGTCACCCCAACCGCCCGAGAAGAGTGGGATTCAACGCTAATACAAGGGGCTTCGGGAAGCCGAGGTGTGCATGACCCGTGCCTGTATTCCCCCGAATGAAAAAGAAATGTGCACGGCGGAAGAAGTGAGCAACTGGTTCCTGAATGGCCCAGTGACCACGACCGGTATTCCGTTTCCTCATATCCGCCGTCCCCAGAATCCGAATAAAAGCACGTTCTTCGTGCCGTTCCCCCTGCACAACCAAATCCCCCGACATCATCATGGCCACTGGCAGGTGCTACTTAGTGCTTCTCTTGGCCTGTCTCACTCTCGCTTTTCCAGTAGGTTCCTCTCCCCCCCCCTTATGGTTGGACTGATTATGCCGTTCCAGGTCGAACCCGCTGTTCGGGATCCCAAGGTACTACAGGTTTCAACCAGCTAGACGGTGCATTTCTGAATACGTGCCGTATAGGGCCCCGTAGCGAATGGATACAACAGTTCAGGGAATGGTGACCCTCCTGACTGGTAGACAAGAACCTTGTCCCTCATAAGTTTCGTCTTTGGCCATGTCCCAGGACCGCCCATCATGTTGACTCGCGTGTGCTCGAAGCACCGATGCTCTGCTTTTATGTCTGTATACCCAAAATCCGGCATCACCAGCTCATATGCGATCGCGCCATCACACGCGGTTGATCCTATTCTTCTTGATTAGCCTCTTTCTTGTCGTATACACAACCTAACAACCTATGTCTGTATCACACTCATTCCCTGGAAGTCGGCCAGTGCGCGGGTGCTGCGTCGGCCTGAGTTTTCGTTCGGAATATGTACTCCCATCGACTACGGGCAACTTACTGCTAGCCAGCGTTGGACATGTTCGAGACTGGTGCACGTCATGGCGTTCAGCTCGTCGGCGGCCATGCCAATGAGGTACTCAGGTCGGACACAGACGGCCATCCACCCTGGGCGTTTCTGCATTGAGTGGATTAGGGCCGGCTTTCCCGCGTCAGCCTGCGCGTTCCTACGCGCTTCGGCTGGAATACTTACACAGCGATCGCCATGTCGATGCTTGACGAGCCCGTTCCCCAAGATGACCTGATGCGCGACAGGACGCGTGTCTTTGAAGAATTCCTCATCTCGGACTCTCCCGTTTACAATTATCGAGACGAAATCGCTCGCTTGCTACGCACGGAACAGACGCGTCTCATCGTCAACATCGATGATCTCCGCGACTACAACAGAGAATACACAGACGGTCTTTTAAAGCAGCCCGTCGACTTCCTCCCGGCCTTTGACGACGCTCTGCTAAATGTTGTCACCCAGGTTCACGATGCCGAGAAACACGAGCTCGAGGGGAAGAACTACCGTGTCGGTTTCAGTGGATCGTTTGGTGATCACCATGTCAGCCCACGCACCCTCAAAGCCGAACACCTCGGAAAGATGATATCACTAGAGGGCATCATCACTCGATGTTCCCTTGTTCGGCCGAAAATGCTAAAGTCAGTGCACTATTGCCCCGACACGAAACTGTTTCATTCGCGCGAGTATCGTGATGCCACAACTTCCACTTCCAACCTCCCCCCAACTTCCACCGTAACTCCGCAGCAGGACGACGACGGCCGTCCTTTGCAAATGGAGTACGGCCATTGCGTGTTTCGCGATCACCAGCGGATCAGCATCCAGGAGATGCCCGAGCGTGCCCCTCCAGGACAGTTACCGCGGAGCACAGACATCATTCTCGATGATGATCTTGTCGACAGGTGTAAGCCCGGAGATCGCGTCCAATTAGTTGGCTTTTACCGGAGTGTCGGTGGTGGCTCAAATGGCGCCTTCAAGTGAGCACAGATTCATATCTGCGCCCGACGTAGCTGCTCAGATAAACTTGAAAGATCACTTATTCTCGCAAATAACATCAACCTTCTTTCCTCAAAGATAGGAGGTGGAATTGCTCAGACCCCACTGACCGATACCGACATTCGGCAAATCAACCAACTTGCCAAACGGCGCGACATTTTCCACCTACTTTCGCAGTCACTTGCCCCTTCGATCTTCGGGTCCGACAAAATCAAAGAGGCCGTTTTGCTCCTCCTCCTTGGTGGTGCGGAGAAGAACCTTCCGAACGGTACACACATTCGTGGCGACATCAATTTACTCATGGTTGGCGACCCGTCGACCGCAAAATCTCAACTCCTGCGATTTGTCCTGGGCACAGCACCGCTTGCGATTGCCACAACTGGTCGAGGGAGCTCCGGCGTTGGATTGACCGCTGCTGTCACCACTGATCGAGATACAGGCGAGCGACGCCTTGAAGCAGGCGCAATGGTCCTCGCCGATCGTGGTGTAGTTTGCATTGACGAATTTGACAAGATGTCAGACGTTGACCGTGTTGCGATACATGAAGTTATGGAGCAACAGACGGTCACGATCGCCAAGGCAGGCATTCACACAAGTTTAAATGCTCGATGTAGCGTTGTTGCAGCCGCTAATCCCATTTACGGACAAGTAAGTGGTTAGAAACTTGATGGACAATGGGTTGACGCCACTGTTCAGTACGATATCCATAAGGATCCACATAAAAACATTGCCCTCCCTGATTCCCTTCTCTCACGTTTCGATCTTCTCTTCATTGTTACTGACGACATCGATGAGGAGCGCGACCGTAGAATTGCAGACCATGTTCTTCGGCTGCATCGGTATCTCCCTCCTGGGGTTGAGGAAGGGACGCCCGTACACGACAATCTCGCCCAACCGTTGGCCATTGACGGACCAGGTGTCGCTCCAATCGCACAAGACACCGACGGAGAATCCAGCCCGTTTGAAAAATATGATCCGCTGCTTCATGTCGGTTTTACTGCGGCAAAGTCACGCACTCGGAGAGGCAAACAGGTGAAAACGGAGGTTCTCAGCATCACTTTTGTGAAGAAGTACGTTCAGTACGCGAAGAGCAGACCCGCACCTGTCTTAACGAACGGTGCGGCAAATCACATTGTGAACGTGTATGCAAATCTCCGCAACGAGGAGGAGAGTCAGGCAAACAAGAAGAAGGTAATTTTAATTCTACCAGATTTCTCGGACGACTGAGAGAGAGTTCGTAGACCGCACCGTTGACTGCGCGCACACTAGAGACGCTGATTCGTCTGTCGACTGCTCATGCAAAGGCCCGACTCTCGGCCAAAGTTGAACAGGACGACGCAAGAGTAGCCGAGGAGATTATGCGATATGCTCTCTACAAGGAGGTTGCGAAGCGACAACGACAAAAGAGAAAAAAGCGTAAGCTTAATCATGGCGGTGCCACCACTGGCAAAGGCGAGGATGGCTCGGAGGATAGCTCGGATGAGGATAGTGACGACAATGATGGCGACGATGAACAGCCTGGAACAGCCGAACGCATGAATATGCAGCAGCAGCAACCCAATGGTGGACAAGTTCCGAGTCAACCGAGGAGCCAAAATTCTCTATGGGAGGATGACAGCCAGGATGTAACAATGGTCACGGCTGCAACAACCGCGACAGAGCCTGCTAGCGATGGCAGCCTACGGCCGGAGAGGTATGTGAAGAGAGTGGCTTTTTCTGCTCAAGACACCGCATCTGGCCCATCACTAATTTTTCCCCATCGTATTTGTTTCGACTGCAGACTCAATTTGTTCCGATCTAGAGTTGCAAACCTGTTTGCGTCACGTCTACAGGATGAGGAACAGATTTTCCTGACGGAGCTCGTAGAGTTGGTGAATGCTGGGCTGCCGACGGATGCGCTATTTGGGACTGCCGAGGCCAGTGCTATCTGCCAGGTAATGACGGACTCGGATGAGCTCATGATGAGCGAAGGGATTGTGTACAAGGTATGATCCGCTCACGGATGGATCCGTGGGTGGGAGTTGGAAGTAGTCCCTTGTCATTGCTTCACGAGCAAACGTGTATGTTTAGTGTAGGATGCCACCTGACTTGCATCATTAGACTGGTTGGTAGTCCAGGAGTGCCAGTGCGACAAGCAGAACAAAGAAGTTCAATTCTTGCTAGGTAAGATTCGTAACAGTTTTTAAAAAAAAGTGTAAGGCCGAGCGTAAGCAGTAGACTGGATAGTACGGCCGAATATGAAGAGGGCAGAAAGAGATAGGGGAAACGGCGAAAAAGAGTATATAGGTGATCAGGAAACAGCCGCCGAAATCGTGCAGGCGATTTCAAAACGCGAGTGAAAGGACGGGTCTTGGACCAGGTGAATCAGGCGAGGGACACTATTCTGAAATGCTACATGCTTACGGGGACGTGATTCGCTGGTTATTGTCTACCAGGTTTCACCACCGCCACCACCACCGCCGAAATAGTCCTTCTGGGGACCCTATAAAATGGGCTTTCAGAAATGCCACATTGAGCGCGTTGAAAGATGGAGTAATACCACATTAGCAGCGTCCTCACTCTCCGTCTGGGATGGGGTGATAAGTTTAGTCACAAGGAGAAGGGAGAGCATACTGGGGCAGCGAGTGCAACCTGGACAAAACAGGTCAAGAGGAGTGCTAGATAGTATTTCGCAACGATCATGGTGAAGCTGGGGACTTGATTGTGCAGGCAAATGGCGCAAAGGACGAGCTTTTATGTGGTTGGAAACGGCGTATAGTGCACTTATCGAGGCATAAGGCGGAAACAACTGCCACGTGTCAGATGTAGAGCTGTCGTACTTATCTCTAGGCACGATTCAGCGTACCTTCCATTCAGGCGAGGACACACCACATATATTTGAACTGCCATCGCAGTTGGCCATGCACCCTGTTTCGATTGTCAAACCTAGTGTCACCAACTATCCATGTCACCGCTCAGCCTCAGTACGGTCTTAATTTCCTCCATCACGAGTCCCCCCGACCCTATTCCTGTCACGTCATCCAGCAGCTGCTCCCATCCATCGCTCTTTCCGCCGAACACGCTGCCAACCAACTTTTCATGCTTCTGTACATCTGCCCCAAGTAGACGTCCGGCCGCCAGCAAGCGGCTCCACGGTTTTTCTATGCGCATGCGCGTCGTGTTCATTGCAACCTGAGATGTTTCTGCCCATATTTCGCATTCTGCTTGGACAACCCGCGCCCGACTGCGTGTCAGCGCTTTCCCTGCTGAGCCACGTGCCATCCCTCGGTGGAAAAGAACCTGCCGCTGGAGTACATACTCCGAAATACGTGATGCGGTCCGCCTGTACAGTCTCGTGGCTACGGAGTTGGGAAGCGTGCTCCGTAAAAAGGTCAGGTGCGACGACAAAAGCGCAATAGCCGGTAGTAAGGTACTGGAAACCGCAACTTCCGGGCTGCTGTCGTCCTCGCCCTCTATATGGCTGCCAGAACTGCACGTCAGTAAGATAGATCGGTGTCTCTCCATGTTTCATAACGTATCAACTACTCACGTTGCCAGTGCGGTCAAGTGGGACTTGAGGCAGCCTTCGCATTCCCCGCAGATTTGCAGTACCACCATATCCTCAGCTCGCAAGGAAAGCTTTGCAAATTGCGCGACAAGCTCTTCAAAGATAGTTCCTTCACAACCCGTCGCTCCATGACTGCCCGGTGCATTGTGCTCAGGAAGAGAGCTGTGCGACCCGGCCGTCACACGGAGAGACGCACGATGGTTGATCTCTGTCCAAAGTTCCAGAAAAAACTAGGCGTCCCTTGCTTGAGCAGAGACGATCAAAGAAATCAGTAGACACGCTCACCACCTCCTCTCCCCAAGTTCGCATTGCATTTTCTATGTACCTCGCGCTTAGTAAAGCTTTACACAAGCGCTGGCTCCCTTCAATACCTCCTGTCAGTTTCCGCCCATCTGTTTTGGATCCGTCTACACCTAGTGCACCAGGCACCGCGCGGACGAGAGCGGACGAGAGTGTCTCGAACGCATCCAGAGACGATGATATCCGAGAGTGGTATGCTTCCAGGATTGGGAGCTGGACGTGAATAAGAAATTGTGTACGCTGTCGGAAAGACGGAAGAGGCGAATAGCGATCTGCGGTCGGTGAGTAGACATGGCTGATATACGTGGCTGAACAACGACCCACCAGTCACCTGTTCAACAAGAGCCTTAATTCTTCGTGCAGAAGTCGTTGCTTTGAGGTCAGTATCTCGGGATGTATGATTCTGTGTATATTCATGCCCATCATCATTAACAATGATCCAAGCATCAGAAGCGCTGATAATTTCGTGGTATTGATCATCCGCGACTCAATTGTTCTAAGTCCACGATCTCAATGGAGCAATAACAGACGGAACTCACACTTTTTCTCTCCTTCCAGCCAAGCATTGAACCAATCCTTTTGATCTAGAATCACTTTGCTGATGCCTCCCCACTCGGCCTCTCTTCTTTCGTCGTGTGTCTCTCGCTTGTCCTGAACAAACCCATAGCCCATCTCACGCAGGCTAGAATCAAAGATCAATGACTGGTACACTGTGTGCGCCAGCAAAGCGGGTCGATTTAGCAGCAGGGGAACTGAACGCTTAAGTTTTCGTTCAAGTATAGGAAGAAGAAGGGTCACGTAATTATGCTACGACTGCGTCAGCACCTCTAGAGGACAAAGTTGAGTGATACCACGTACCCATACGTTGATGTCCTGAAACCTGGAGCCGGAAATTAGTCTTTGCATAGTACCTTCTATGAATGGCTGTTGATCATGAGCAGTGTTGGCGATGTGCGTAAAATACCACTCAGGCTGAAGAGAAAAAGTAGGTATGAATAGTCTGAAACACGTCCGTGGACAACAGAGCTTACATACCCTATCTAAGCGATTCGTCTCTCGCTCGGAGTCAAAGTGATATTTGAAACGCAAAGCTATCGGCTGGACGAGTGCCTGCAGTGGGTAAAGATCCTCGCTTTCTCGTGGTGGGTGGAGGGACTCTCCGCTACAATTGCATCAACAAGTGAAGTGGAAATAAACAGAAAGTTCGGTAGGGTGCGCACATTTCTTGCAGCCTAAGCAGGTCTGAGACAGCAGATTCGAAAGCAGCACGGTCCTCCTTGCTCGCAGCAGCGTAATTGACAACTGTTGGCCACCCGAGGACTTCAGAAGCGGATATGAGTGTTCTGTAGCGCCATAATCAGGGCACATTCGATGATGACCTGAGGACATGATGTACGCAAATAAAGCTGCCTTGATGTTATCCCACGTCTTGTCACAAATCTTATCGAGAAACGAGATGAGCTTGAGGGAGCCATTCGAAGTACCGATGTCTTCTACTAGGCTGCACGAATGCCTCACTTCATCAACGAAGGTCAGGAGAGACTGATACTTTGAGGTCGCTGCTGTCGTTATCGGGGAACCACTATTGTGCATCTGCGACAGAGCCCACTCGCTTCCAGCTCACATGAGCAGGCAGGAGAACAAACTTTGGCACATAACTTTTACCTGAGCTGTAGGGTGCGCTCTATAATGACAACGTAGGACCGAGCACTCTCGAGCTCCCTCAAGGCACGACGCATTGTCTCTATGTCTTCGAGTAGAGTGGGACCATTGTCATCTCCGGTAGGACTGAGCGCGGAAACCAAATCATGAGACAGGTAGGCAAGATCGTCTTCCAAACCGTCGCACAGCAAGGCAAGCTCTTTTGCCTTGTCCAGCTGTAGGATAGCCTCTGTTCGTGTATTAGTCGTCAATACGTTGATTTCTTTCTCCGACTGAATAAGCTGTGGAGAAATGAGCGTCGGATAGAGAGACGGCCGACTTGATACGAACATGTTGCTCGAGATAGCCTTGGGTGTTGCACGCATCGTCCAAAATCTGCGGTAGGGCATCGAGGTGAGCAGAATCTGGAAAGTTCCCGTTCAGAACATCAAGAGCTAAGTCGTGCGCGAGTTCTGCACTTGGTGGCTGCTGTAACTGCTTTACGACCTGAGGGGACATGATGAGGTGACCAGCCATGGCCAGCGTGTCAATAACACTACAGGCTATGGGTCACGTGGCCCACGCCAACAGAAATTCTGCTGCTTGGGTCAACAAGACGTGTATCGACATCTGGAGGCTGGTCGCAAAAACGAAGCGGAATGTCTACTGAATTCACGAGGACATGATCTAGTGTGTATCGAGTTCAGTAGACACGATTGTGACGGGTCGACTAGTTGCAGAGCGGGAGGTAGCCGCCCGCGCACACACGGACCACACTCAATACACCCCCGATGCCTCTATCTGGCACACCACCGCTTTCCAGTCCTTCACCCGCTGCACGACATTTCGGCGTTTCTCGTTCACCCTTGATAGGGCCGCCTCGCCCCGTCCGGTATCTTCCACCAGAAAAGCAGTGCTCCCTTTTCCAAGTTCTACCCGCCTGTCATAGACCATGTCGTCGTTTTCGTCTTCGGGAAGAGACAGCCTTGTGTTCCACTGGTAATCTCCAAAGAGTAACACACGCGGTGCAACACCGTCTTCGTTTGGTGAGGTATATTCAGCACAGGCCATCGCATTCTCCAACGAGTCGTCGATCAATAGTTTTGCCCCGATGCGGGCACAGACCTCTGCTTTAGTCAGTTTCTTGGGTATCGCATGGTCTTGATCTATGCCCAAGGCACCGTCTAACCCTTGCTGGAGAGAAAACTGCCCTGTGCATATTATTTCTGTGAAGCAGCCGGGGAAATATCGCTGTATCCACTCCCAGCTGGCATCACGGGTATACTCATCGCGTGCGGTGACGATGAAGAGGGAGTGGCCTAGACGACGCAGGGAAGCAGCGCCCTCTTGTGCGCCTTCGATCGGCAGGACCGATGAGAGCCAGTCTGTCGCGTAGAACTCCCTGACTTTGCTATGAGTCTGGGCGGGGCAGCCCCAACAGGGATTCTGGGATGAGACGCCTCAGCGACCAGGTCGCCTGACGCACAAAGCGGGGACACACTTTCCAGTAGTAATAGTAGTAAAAGTCGTCCACGCCGATGTTGGAGCCGTATGTCTCATTGTGCCCTGTTCGTACCAGCTAGTGTGAGACGCTACCGCGGGATTTGGAACGAGGCACAAACACGCTGCGAGACGCTCGTTGGTGCTGCTCAGGACGTCGTCCAAGTCGACCGCGATGATGCCCTTGGACGGGGGGCTGTCTTGCGCCTCGTTGCGTTGGCGAGCGAGCATGTGTGACCAGCACGAATCACATGCCAACCAGTCTGGATCACTGCCAGCCAGCGCTGGGCCAAGGCTGAGCATGGCCATCGTCTCGGATAACATCGCCAACATCTACGCTGCCCGCCGCCCTCTCGTCCAACGCAGCCTCACTCTCGGCTTCGTTCTGTATGTCCTTCTGTCTGCGTATCAGGGCATCGTAACGCGCCCCCCCACCCGGAACAGCAAAGATGTTCCTGCGAGGGACGGAAAGCCTCCGCGCGTCGCTGTGAGCATCCCTTCAATGACATGCAGTCACCGGCGATCTCAATCGACCCCCACTGCAGGTCGACGCACTATTCTATCAGCGCATTGGTGTCCTGCTCAGAATCGTCATCCCTTCCGTCCGCTCCAAAGAGGCTCTTCTCCTTGCCATGCACTCTGGTCTGCTGGTATTCAGGACTGCAGTTTCTCTGTATGTCGCTGCCCTCGATGGCAAGTGAGTGCTACCCTCACCCTCCGTTGACTTCCGTTCAACCCACTCGGAAGAATCGTCGCGTCACTTGTCAGAGGGAGGTCGCTCGAGTTCCTCTTGAACATCGTCCGCTGGCTCCTTGTCGCTGTCCCGGCAACTTGGACGAATAGCTGGCTGAGTTATGTCCAGAACAAGCTCGCCATTGCTTACCGAACTCGTCTAACTCGTGAGGTCCTCCGACATTACCTCGCCGAGGAATCCGAATCACCCGATTCAAAGGTTTATTATAAAATTTGTGAGAGAAACTCCTGGCTTTTGATCCGGACTTCCTCAGGTTCTCTTCAGCAAACTTGGATGATCGAATTAAGAACGTTGACCAGTTAGGTCCCCTGAAGACGTCTACCACTCCAAGGTACTGACGGTCCATAGAATGATTACTCATGACATCCAGCGCTTCTCGGCTCATCTTGCGGCTATCTATGCGAATCTTGCCAAGCCCGTGCTTGATGTCATTCTTTATAATTACCAGCTGTCCCAAAACATTGGCGCAGAGGGGCTTGTACTCCTGACAATTTTGATACAGTCGTCTGCTGCACTATGTATGTACTCGCCTTGTCGGAAACTAACTTCTCTTTTGACGCAAACTACAGTACGGGCTGTGACACCATCGTTTGGAACATACACCGCTCAATCTGCCGCCCTCGCTGGCTCTCTGCGGCACGCACACTCCCGTTTGGCTGAGTTTGCTGAAGAGGTCGCATTTTTTGGTGGCGAAGATGCCGAGAAAGAAATAATTGAGAAGGAGTACTTGGCGCTTATGCGGCACGAAGAGAAGGTCATGGTCCGGAGATGGTGGTATGGTTGTGCCGAGGAAGGGATAGTGAAATGGTTGTGGGGAAGCTTTGGGGTCAGTATCATACTCTCTTGTATATGTTTAACTAAATTCAGCACAAGCTGGTGGTTTGTTCCATCCCGGTTTTCTTCAGGCTCCCTGGTCTCTCGAACATCGACCTCGGGAGTCGTACAGAAGGTTAGTATAGATTAGTTCGAAATTGCTCTCAGCCAATTCGTCCACTAGGTTTCGTTACAAATAGAAGGCTTCTGTTATCTTCCTCTGGTATGTCCATTCGCGCCCTTTCCAGGTTATGCAATCGACAGGTACCCATGATACTAGATGCAATGGGTCGCGTAATGTACTCTTACAAGGATTTGGCCGAACTTGCAGGTTATACTGCGCGTGTTTCTCTCCTATTCGACACGATGTCGGATGTGCGCAAGGGTATGTATGAGAAGAGTCTTGTTGGCAGTACTTTGGAGGGGGAAAACAGCGAGAGTGCGTCTCGGACGGTCTTTGGCTCCGCCTTGTCTCATGATGGACAGTTATGAGCGGACGAGGGAACACTTTTGAAGCCGATGATATTCAGTTTGAAAATGTCCCGATTGTGACTCCCAACGGAGACGTGCTGCTCAAGAACTTGACATTCAACGTAAAACCAGGGGTAACAACTTTACTTTTCATGATAAATCTGGTAACTACTCACGGGATATAGGAACATTTGCTTATCGTCGGGCCAAATGGTATATCCTTCATGCCGTCTTAAAAAGGGTGCTGACTCTAGTACTCTTTCAGGATCTGGCAAGTCATCGTTATTCCGCATCCTCGGTGGACTTTGGCCTGTTTATGGTGCGTTCGGCACGTCCTTGCGATATTTGCTTTCTCAGTCTTTCTAGGTGGTACTGTGCGGAAGCCAGCTGCGTCTGATTTCATCTTGATCCCTCAGCGGCCCTATTTCTCGTTGGGTACACTTCGTGATCAGATCATTTACCCACACTCGCAGGAGCAGATGATAGCTCGTGCGCCTCCATGTGACCATTTCCATATCAATGTTGACTGAGAATCTTAGGAGGGGTTTCGGACGAGAACCTACTTGCCATTCTTGCTGTGGTAGGCATGGATAACGTTGTGAAACGTGAGGGAGGGTGGGGCGCCACCCGCGAGTGGAGGGAAGCCCTGAGCGGCGGTGATCAGCAGAAGGTTGCGTGGGCAAGATTATTTTACCACAGGCCTAAAGCAAGTTTTTCGCTTCTTGTGTGCCCTTGTTTCGAAGGTGACTGAATATCGGTGAAGTACGCCATCCTCGATGAGGCCACTTCGCTCGTTCCGCCGGATATGGAGGGCAAGATGATGGAACAGGCGACCGCCCTGGGTATCACGCTCTTGACTGTTTCTCACCGACCGTCCCTATGGAAGTATCATTCCACAATCTTGCAATTCGATGGACAAGGCGGATACGTCTTGTACGTCGCGTTCTTACCATTGGTCAAGGGCGATCGACCACTCATACTAACTGATCGATCTTTGCAGCGCGCAGTTGAACGCAGACAAGCGACTATCGCTTCAAGAGGAAAAGGAGGAACTACAGACGAAGCTGTTGGAGGTGTAAGTGACTTTGGACTGATGAGGCGGGTTCCGTGAGCATTAACACGGAGCTCTCCAGCCCGAAACTCAAGTCACGTCTTGCGGAGCTCCGGCTGCTGGCCGATCAGCGAGGTGACGATGTACAGTAACAGATGGTAGTACAAGCAGACCTGGGACTTTACTATGTGAGAGCGCGAGAATAAAATACCGAATCGAGCGATCGTGTGGCAACGTGCCGAGCTGCCCCGTAGCCAATCGGATGGCAAAGATCAGCACAAAATTTCTAGATCACGAGTAGCCCGCTGGTCGTCGAACGCCTGCTCAGCTTCGCACGACCACTTCCCTTCGCCTCCTCTCTTGTTCCCGGCCTCGAGACGATGCATTTCTTCTCTCAGTCATTCAAATATGAGTGCGTAAAATTTGTGAGCGCTGTCTGCTGCGACTCTAATGTGTAATGTTCCTCTAGTCACCCCTGGTCTCACGTCGTCATTGGAATATGGCATAAATACCCAAATCCACACTGCACGCACGTTGTGACAGTCGATGTTATAGATCGTTCGGTTGACCCAGCTACTGGAATAATACGGACGGAACGTGTGCTGGGCTGCAAACAAAAGGCGCCCGCTTGGATCGTCAAGGTGTGTCTATCTCCCTCGCGGGATCTCCTCTGGTCCACACTGCTTTTTCAAACATTCTAGTTGTTCGGTGGATCGGAAGATGCCTACGTACGCGAGATATCGTTCGTTGATCCCGCGACGGAAAAAGCGACGATCACTTCCGTCAACCTGTCGTTGTCTCAATTTGCATCTTGTTATGAACGGATACAATACAGTCCGACGTCTTCCCATCAGACAATGTTTACGCAAACCGCTGAAATACAAGCACGCATGGCAACGTGGCGAGCCATGACGGATAGAGTGGAGAATTGGCTAGTCCAGAGGTTCGAGCAAAATGCAAAGCTGGGCAAGGCAGGGTTTTCGGACGTCTTGAGGACAATGTGGGAGCCAAAGCAGTCCCAGCTATCCCAGGGAGCATCATAGCCGTTTCCCATGCCTTCTCGTTCTCATTGCACTGTTACATTAGATTGGGTTGCTCATGTCGCGCATGTCAGCACTTACTACTAGATGCCATTATTCGACAAAGACATACATTTATGACTATTCTACACATGTAATGTATCTCTTGGACCGGGAATCATGCTAGCAACCTATTACTTGGTTTTATGAAATGGTCGCGGACGGACGAGCGCATAATGAGAACATCATACTTCCTGTTCATACGCATCATCCCAACCAACAAAGGGATTTTCGTCATCCCCCTTTGCGCTTTCATCTTCCTCTGCGTTGAGAAAGTCACTTTGGGACGTCGGTCGTGAGGATTTCTGCTGCTGGCTTCCTACGCCACCTCCCTCATTCACAATGATAACCTCCTCCATTTTATCGTCCATCGAATACAAGTCACCTTTTTCACCAAAATGAATATTCGGATTTCCACCGTCTACGAAGAGATCTTTAAGTGCTTCATAATTGATTCGTTTGCTATATTTTGCATTTTTCTTGAGGAGGTTTCGGACTGATTCAGCAGTTGTTCTCCCAGACGGTGTAGACTCATCACGTGGTTTCGCGATAGCTTTTCTCCGCTGGAAAGAGTTGACACAGAGGGGTAAAATCGGGCAGAAGGTATAAGCAGGAGATACGGACCTTGCGACTTCTTGGGTGCTGTGTGCCCTCTTCCAACTGATCTGTTTTTGCTGCGGAATCGTCTTAAGCGACAGGTCCCGACTACGGAGAACGGAAAACATACTGGCGATACCCTCCAGGTACTCGCGATTCATTTCTACCCACACGCGTTCTTTAATTTTAACTTCTTCATCGGACAGAAGGAAACGGTCGAGCTCCTCTTCGTCGAGGCCCTTAAGTTCGTCGACTTCAGCAAAGCGTGCATGACGCCGTTCCTCTGCTTCGTCGAGCGCCTCGACGAGCATGAGACCCTGTGGATTTTGCAAGAACGTCGCTACTTCTTCTGCAAGTGCCTGGTCGACGGTTTCTTCAATACCCGTGGCAGACCGAGCTGCTGCATCCTCAATACTTAGCCGAAGGACCGGGTCAATGTGGGCATAAGTTACTTCTTCATCGTCCTCGGGGAAGAAGAGCGGTGGAGGTGCTGTTGTACCCACAAGAATCCCTTGATTGAAAAGTGCAGGATCTATTGTTGGCGGAGGAGGTGCGACCTGCTGAGATGGGGGCTCAGCCTCCTCTTCCTCCGGTGTATGATCCATTCTTTTTTGCTTCCCCTTCCGCTCCTTAATCTTGACATCCTCGGGTCCATTCTCAGCTTTATCTTTTCCCCTTTCCTCCCGCTCCCTCCCCTTTGTAAATGCAGGTGGGTCCATCTCCTCATCCAACCATACCGTTCTGAAGTCTGCCAAAGTCAGTGCTCCACTAGGCGTTTTCTTAAATTCCTCGAGACGCTTCTTCAGTGTGGTGTCCGCAATCTTGACGACCTGTACAATCTCCTCCACAGATCTTCGGAAATTGTTCATGCGAGCAGCAAGGAGAAGTGCTGCGCCACATATACCTGCCGGACGTCGCCCCTTGGTAACCCAGTCCCTGTCAAGGCGTTGGACAAGACGGACGGCGTCAGTGGCGACCCTGTGGGTCTCTTCACCGAACTCAAGCAATGCAGCGAATCGGGAAATATAATGTGACGGGTCAACGAGGGGAAGTTTGAGATTAAGAGCTTGGACTAGCTGGAGATAGGTATGGCCCAGCTCAAATACATTCACCTGGAATGATGATCAGTACGACAACGTCATTTGAAATCCTACTTACCTGCAAAAGGTCCGAGAAGTCGATGAGCATATAGTTTCGCGTCTCTTTCTGTCTGCATGCGACATATAGACAAACGGCAGCTACGTTGATACTTCTTCGCCCCTTTGTGAACTTGTGCTCCACAGCAAGAGTGTAGAGGCGTGTTGCAGCAAGTGCGACTACCTCGGAGAGGTGGAGAGCTGTGGCAAGACTCTGTATCTTTCTGGTGGCTTGTTAGGCGTCATTGCGGGAGGTTCCTAAGCACCTTTTAACCACATACCATTCGCAATTGTCTGCTCGCGAGATTCAACGGTACCCCTCTTCCCGAATCGACCGCTCATTCGAGCGTGGGCTGACCAAGACTATGAGATGCGATTATTGACACTGAGCAATGTGACCCACTTGAGCCTTGTCCAACGTACGCTCCCTGAACCATTGCCGCGCCGGTAGAAGTCTCACCAAAGGTGACCTCGGACACTATCGTGTTCTCCTCTACCACGGTCCCACATTTTACGCAGAACCCGTTGCCCGCGGCGGGATCATATTCGATCACTGTGCCCCCGCAGTCTGTGCAAACAGTCTGGAAAGGAGCAAGATGACACGCCATGATTTCGACTGTGAAAGCGATTGCTTGGTGAAGAACTGGAATGCTGCGTGCGGCGGTGGGAGGATGAGCAAATAGAGAATTGTACTAGAAAAGGCCTTCTTTTGTGCGGCGGAAGCTGTTGAGCATGGTCACGGTGATGGAAAAGCTGGCTCACAAATTGACTGGTCGTAGTGACCGACTGAGGATGCAGATGAGTCGCGGATGTGGACTTATCGTTCTTGTCACCCGCCGACGATCATCATGGACGAGCTTACCTTCCACGGCGGCCTTGGTGAGCAGTGATGGACTAATGGGATTAAGCAAAATACGGACGGAGTAGTATTTATTGCATTCGTATGGTATTTATATCATAAGGATCGAAATTATCGTACGTGGTGAAGGCTCAGTTGTCAAAATCAGCTCATATGGTCCAGGAATGTTCATCCGTCATTTATATTGAACGATGTTACACACCATCAGGGGCCCATTGGAGGTGGTTTGGAACTAGCAACCATCCTCGGTTGAGAGAAAGTAGCCTTCTCGTCGGTTCTCAAGCTCACCCCGTTCAGGGTCGCTCGATATGCTGAGCTGCGATTTGCACAACCTACGTTGGTTAGTCAAAGGTCCCCCAAGCAACTATGTCTAGTAATAATCCGTACCCTGTCTAAGCTCACACATCACCACCTTCGCTGACAACCATTGCGGGTAGCGTTGAAAGCTCGACGAACTTTGACAGTGAACGAACCGATAACAAGTGCAGGGCTATCGAGTAATTGGAATAACTACAGGGTGCATGCCGAAAACTTGGAAAAGGTAGACGTCCAAACCAAAACTGACTGCACGGAAGGGCAAATACAAGATACGTTGTGAATGCCTTCAGTCACTATCGGGGGTTCGTTCTTCAGTGGAAGATGACACGGGTGAAGGTATCTGAATGATTTCAACCACCCTCTCCTGGGTGGTAGCAGCCGGCTTCGCGGTCGGTACTATTTCGCATTTTTCATCATGAGGGCCTCCGACAGGTGGAGTGGGAGTAAGTTCACCATCGCCAAAGCCCAAAAGAGTCTCGCCAAACTGGAGCATCCAGGAGTGATCCAGAAGCTCAGCTGCTGTGGGGCGCAGAACAGGATCGATGGTCAAGCATTGCTTGATGAAATTAATTCCGAGGTCACTGAGTTGACCAGATTCAGGGAGGGGCGGATGTTGGGTAGCGACACCAATGTGAAACATGATCGCCCTTAAGATCCGTCAAATACAGGATGAACAGACATCTATAAGATAGAACATACCATTCATTGTCGAGATTGCTCCAGGGTTTCTTACCCGTAGCAAACTCGAGCACAACACAACCTAAGGACCATATATCCATTGCTCCGTGACGACCTCGTCTGTCGTTTTTGATTACCTCGGGAGACATATACATCGGCGTACCCGTTAGGCTGTTGTTCACCCCAAGGCCACCGCCGAGGCCACCAGCTTTAGCCAAGTTAGCCAAGTCTGAACCACGACGAGATCGTTGCATCGTGCGATTCTTGGCGAGGATCTTCGATGCTCCAAAGTCAACATATTTAATGACCCCTCTGTGATCGAGCAGGATGTCTGACAACAGGTAAGTTTTAGGAATGTGCTATCACGGTAGAATGACACACTATCGGGCTTGATATCACGGTGCACGATACCTTTCGAGTGGAGGTATGCAAGGCCCTCCAGCATTTGCATAGTATACAGTTGGATGATACTCTCATCCTCGATTCGCCCGTGCTCCAACAATGCTGCGAGGCTCCCCCCTTGACAATACTCTTCGAAAATATACACCTTGTCCCGGTGTACTTCGATGCCATAGTACTCGACCACATTTGGATGGTGCAACATCCCCATGATGCTGAGCTCCTCTCTGATCTGGGAATATAAATTGGGCAGCCCAGATAGTTCCTGGAATTTGATTTCCTTGACGGCCATGAGGGAGCTTGAATCGAGGTTAACAGCAAGGTAAACGGAGCCAAATGCTCCAGCACCAATGAATCGCCGTTGCTGCCAACGGATAGAGATGTTTGAACTAGAGGATGCAAGGAAAACTAGGGATCGATCTTCCAACTTATCATCGTCGAGCACACGACCAATCAATCGTCTCTCTGAACTTATCTGCTCGCGCTCCTTATCGAGGGCCTCTAGAGCCTTGGCGGTTCTCTCCCAGAAAACGCGAAGATGGGCATCGGTGTACGCATAGGCGCTGGAGGTGATAAGATAGTCGTCGTTGACGGGAGACTGCGGACGTTGTAAAAGTAGATCATCATGCGTGACAATAGATGCCTGTTCGCGAAACAATTCCTCCTGCCGCTCTCTTTCCTTGCGTGCTTCCAGAGTCGACCGAGCACCTAAGATATCAAAATGGCTGATCAATAGTGTCATACAACTTGCTACTTTCTGTCGAAGCATCTCAAATTGATCGCTTGACATCTGTAGAATATTGCTCCGCCTCGTGCGATGTAGGGTGAATTCGAGCGCATTAACAGCCCACTTAAACGTCTTCCTATCGGTGGGATCGCAGTCATCGCAAATGAATGAAACCCAAGAGATGGCAAGCCGGATAAGAGAACGATTGAATTTGGTCATCGTGGAACGTTCCATTTGTTTCTGCGCGTGCTGGCCATGCTCAGATGCGAACAGGTACCAATTCTCGAGTAACTCCTGGTATCGAACGGCGTTCTGCAGGGAGTTACGAACGTGATGCACCGAATCAACAATAGATTCAGCGAGCTTGTTTGTTGCGCGGGAAATCTTGCGCAATTCACGATTGACGGCTGGTATATGTGCTTGCTGCTCGACCATACAAGGAGGGGGAGTGAGAATGATCTCAAGTGGCTCCTCGTCTTCATCAGCCGGAATAAAAATGTCGTTGAATTGTTGCTTGGCCAATGCAAATCGGCGCATTGTACCGTCCGCAACCAACCTCACTCGGTTATCCTTCATGTCCAATTCTATTGTCGGCAACTCTAGCATGAGAACCACTCCGTTCCAAATGAATGTCTTGCGAGGAGACAACAGCAAAAGGTACTCTGCCTCCTCATCCTCGTCGCTGTCCGCATACTCCGGGACATTGTCGACAACTGGAAGTGGTAGGCCTTCATCGTTGACAATCTCGTTGACGTGAAAGGATTCGAGAAGAATGCGGCGAATAGCCTCCGGGCGGTCTCGGAGCGCGCTTGAGGCTATTATATAAGTGCCGTCTTCTTCGTAGGTTTGAGTGTAGACAAGGACATGATCTGTTGCGACCAGGGCGGCAATAAACTGTTCAATGGGGGAATTTTCAAGGTTGTATTCCGCTGAATTACTTATTCGTTGTGTAAGTGCTCTAAAGCTGTAAAGTTAGGGTGATATCGAGAATGGAGAATATACGAACCTTGCGAAGCGTTGAAGTTTGCGATACCGCAACCTGACATTGTCTAGTATCTTCCCATACCAGTTGACCTTTTGTTCATCGGTCATTTGACCGGTGGTGCTGGCGATAACATCACCTTGGAGAACTGGATTGGATGCTTCATGCACCTGCCCAGTTGCGGAGACAGGAAGGCGAACTTGAGTCTCAAAATAGTTGGCAACTCGAACCATCAGTCGATTGGTCAGTGAGCTTTGGAATAGTGATTAGTTAAAATATTATAGTGAAGGTTGTCATACATACCAAACCTGCTCGGATACTACAGCAGAAGCCCCAATTACAGTCATACTGACATCGTTGAATGTTGCCCATTGAGAATCAATGACATCGGTTTCCTTGAAGTATATGCCTTTGACACCACTCTTAAGTTTCCAATGGATAAGCCTGAAAAATATTGACAAGGCCTCGAGAATAGTAGTATCATAATCTTCACTTATGCACCTGGGTAAGTTCCATTTCCCCTCGGGGTCGGGGGCAAGGAACGCCTCGTACTGTCTCTTAAGCGTGCAAGCTAAGCCCAGACTAATCTTCACATCTTCAGTGACCTGATCAATGATGAGGACTTCGGGGTCCCTGAGTTTCTGAACATAGTCAAGGCGCACGCGTAGACACGCCTGGGCAAGTTTGGTAGGGAAGGAGATGAGGGGCACCAGCTCAGTTTCGAAAGTGGGGAGATTCATTTCTTGAAACAAGGAAGAAAGGTTGACTTGGGCATCGCGAGCAGCGCCAATAAAGGAATGCACGGTAGTCAAAAAGCCCTTTTCAAAAGTCTTTTGGATGGAGTCTTCTTTGAGGATGCGTTCAATGAACGTGCTACAATCTGGTGTCTGTTTGGAGAAGCAACTGGCTTGCAGACGAGGATAGACATCAATGGCAGTCGGTTTAGTCACATCAAGTGACTCGCTCCCTGTCCATCTCTGTAGAAGGGCGATGTGACGACGTAAGGACATGAGAACGGTTGACCACGTGTTAAGGGTGTCACAACGAGCCTGGAATTGCGGCTCCGATGCAGCAACCTTGTCCGCGTTAAAAGCCTTGAGAGTTGGATAGAGGGACTGAACTGCCTCGAGTCTACAAAGAAGAGAATTGACCTTGTGCAAGGCTACGGTCGGGTCCCGTTCATCGTTCCTGAGCTTGAAAGAGTTTATCTCCTCTATAACCGAATCCACCATGCGCATCCTCCTCTCTTCGATATGCCTGCGCTCTTCCGTCTCCTTCCTTCCAGCAAACTTTGCGCGCAACCCGAGCCAAATGTTGAGATTAATATTGTTGTGCTCTTCACCTGAAGACTCAAGTGCGACAGCAATACGAGTTTTCTCGGATCTGAGCACATCACCATCAAGGACAGAAGCGAGCATGGTTTGCCACTCTAAGCGCTGGCGATCCTCTACCGTTGCAGGCTCGATTGGGTCAGACTCGAGCATGAGGGCAGAGAAGCGATCGAACGGGTCTCCAAGATTCGAGCGATTGAGGTCTTCATCGTCACTGTCACCTGCGTCAATGAGTTGACCCAACCCCCTCTGGAAGTAATTCGAGTCTGGATCATTTCTTGGGTCATCGTCAAGGCCCGGTTCAGACCTGTAGCGTTTGACGAACTGAGAGTAAATGTCGGAGTACTTTGGAAGGTTGTGTAGAGGATGGTAATTAGTGGATATTGTATTGGAAGCAGAGCCGGAAGAGAAATTATTCCTTGATTGACGGCCTTTGCCTCTGCTACGCAGGGAGGTACTTATGGAAGAAGAGAGCATCGAAGTTGTGGAATGGGGTCTTGAGATTGTGGGGGGATCCCAGTCAGGCTCATCACCATCATTGAAGTCTTGTTCTTCGAGCGAGAACAGCGACGGCTGATGCGACATTCCTCGCTGGATACTGGCCATCTTACGGGCCCACTATAATAGCCAAAGTTTAGTTAGCTAGCTAAATCGGGGTCACGTGAGTCAATTATCATCATCTAGGACGCCATTGGCTATCTGCCAATACTAGCAAATAGGTCTGCATCTTAGCTCTCATAGATATCAAGGAAAAGGTGGGTGCTCTACTAATTTTTCAATCCTGATCATACACCTCAAATCACACAAATTCAAAGAAGACCAAGGGTAAGTAAGCCAGATAATCATTGATAGACAATATCATAGGTATATTCTCTAATGTCAGTGCTTTAGTCTATCAAATATGGTATAGTTTCCATATGTTACAGCTTCTGTTTAACTACACCACTTCTAGTCTTTTGCTACATACCTGACTCACCAGTGTAGTTCAGTCCCATATTTCTTTAATACTGTCCATTTTCTTGCAGTACTCTGTTGGACTTGCATTACTACAATACTAGATTATGTAATCACATCATTTAGTTCACTGCTCACCTCTACCTTACACCTCAGTGCACTACTCTGTGACTGAGTTACCAACAGATTATAAGCTTCAGCCATTGACTTGATTAAAATTTTCTATTCTGCACCAGATAATCTTGCACAGCTACCAATATGTCATATTTAACCAAACTTGATGATGACTTTATGAAAATCCCAAAGCTTGATGCTACTAGGAAAAATTGGCCCATTTAAAAGGGTTGTCTTGAGATATTACTGTTGATGAGAAGTTTAATTAGTTATCTTTATGAAATAGTACCACAACCCACTAATCCTGCAAAGGACAAGTTGAAAGGTTCAAAAAGCACAGCTAATGAAAAAGCTGAAGTAAAGAAATATAAAAAGATATTAAACAACTGTAGTGCAAGTCTGTAAGAACTGAGGTATGTAAGTATGTAAGTATGTGCTATGTATAGTATTGGCTTACCTCCAGTCAGTATGATATAAGACTGGAGGAAAGTGCAGCAGGCATATGCTATGTTGGTATATGCTATTGTTCTAATATGGTATTCTAATGTGACTAGTGAGGAAGTCCCTGTATGTACTATTGTAAACTTGACTAGCACACATTAGCTTTCCATTTATGGTAATCCTTACATAAGCCTAGAGCGTACACTTTTACCATTTTCTAGTTTATGTTCTTAGTAGCTTAACATCTACTAAGGTTCTCATAGATTATTATAATTGGAAAAATAATATGTGCTAGTTAAGTTTACAACAAGTACTAGCAAGTGAGCATGGCCTCATGTGGTCTGCATATAAGTGGTCTTGTGAGTTTATTGGCAAGCATGTCACTTGCTGGCACATATGTAATCTCAAATGTTCTGTCCTCAATATATTCATATATGAAATGGAATTGGATTCCAATGTAGTGACTCTGGCCATGGAAACAGGCCTCTCATGCAAGTGATATGGCAGCAGTATTGTTGAAGAAGAGGTTAGTAGATAGTGATTTATTCACACCATGCATTCTGATATCTTAGATAATATAGCATAACTAGAGGCCTTGTTTTGCACAATATATGAGTGAAATATACTTAGCTTTTCATGATGAAATAGTAATGTTGTCCTGTTTCTTGCTGCTCTATAATACAACTACATTACTAAGTTGGAAGATTTGGCCAGATATTGAGTGATGGTCATTTATATTGTATATGAAGCTAGTATCTGTATAATCAGTGAGCACATCAGGGTTGTTATCTGAAACCTTGCCCAGTATAAGACTGAGGTCATGTGTTTCCTATAGATACCTGAAGATATGTGTTATAAAGAACCTCTAATACAAAACCCTAGCTTAAGATTACTCCTTTATTTTAGAGTATTTCTTACAGAAAATCATATAACAGCACATGATCTGGATCTTCCCAGGGATTGCCCTAGATTTTATCTCCATGGATCTTATCTAGATCTGTGGCAGATCTTAAGATTGAATCTTATCTATGGCAAAGATCCCCAGCCTTACTATTGCTGCATGGTAGACCCTGCATCTTTTCTTTTATTCTACTTATGATTACCTTATGGCTTACTATAGGTAGTTAGTCATCCTCTTAGTTATGCCCTATGCCCTCTTTCCTTTTTAGTCAGAGTTTCCATACTGGTCCATGTAGATTACCTGGTTTATGCACTAGTCTCTGGAATATATATAGGGCAAGAGAGGCAAGGACTGGTTTTCCAGTCTTAGTTACTTGAGCTCTGGTTTAAAAGCCTTTCTGGAATTTCAGTATTCTTAACAAATATTCTTTACTTCTCTAGTGCTTTTACAAGTGCAACTTATTCTCTCCTTGCCAGGTTTTAGAATTTTCCTTGCTTAAGAAGTCCACCAGTAGTAGTCTAGATTCCACTCAAGGGTTAGAGTTAGTTCAGCCCTCCATTTTCTTTTCAGTCTTTTAAAAGAAGAGCATATCTGAAATACTTTCTTGGTATTTCAACTAAGTTATCTTCTGCTCCTCTGTGAGCACTTCTTTTAAACTACTAAGTATAATTTTTAAACTTAGAGATTACAGAACTAGGCAAGGGTAAAATAAGTTAAGAACTTGAAAAAGCAGACTATGTTATAAAGTGACACTTCCTGCACTAGAACCAGTCATGTGACATCACATGATCATGCACAAGACATTTCTTTTTTGACTTAACCCTAGTTTGTGGTTCTAATTCTTTAAAAGTATTTATTATTCTCCTTTTCCAGCAGTGATCATGTGACAGTTAGTTATCTGACATGGATTTTTCCTGGATCTTCCTGGGAACTGTTCTTTATTTTATCTCCATGGATCTTATCTGATCTTATCTGGATCTGAATCTCATCTAGATGCATCTGTGGCAGATCTAAGATTGGATCTCATCTGTGGCAGAGATCACCATCCTTATGGTACAAGCACCTTTGACCCTGCACTTTCATTCCAAGGCTATGCCTTCTCTTTTATTCTTCTTTTATATTTGTGCCTGCTCTTTGCTGGCATTCCTTAATCTCTGCTCCATGCCTTTCCCTTATTATGGTTCTTATCTATTAGCCCAGGGTTTGGGGCATTTCCTGATTAGTAGTTCATTGTATTAGTCAGCAGCCTAGTAGCACAATATATAAGAGCAAGAGTGTAAAGAGCTGGCTCTTCAGTCTTTGTCACTTGAGCCTTGGGCTTTCACAAGTAATCTCTTGGGGATTCTCTCTTAAGGCCTGGCTGGGGTTTATCCCTTTACAGTCTTGACTAGGCTCATCCCTTCCTTTATTCCTTGCCTAGTTAGAGCCACTAGCCACAAAAGCTCACTCAGTAGAAGAAGCACCCTCAGATGGAGTTAGGGTTAGGATAAGTTACTTTATTCAGCAGTAGCAGCAAGCTCTTATGTGAAGAATGCATGTCAGAATAAGGCTCAAGTATACAAGACTGGGAAAATCCAGGCTTGGATGTACCTTTTTATATAGGGCTACAGTATGTATATAGACCATGTAGAATGGACTAGCCCTAAAGTATAGTACAGTAAGCAGTTCAATGGCAGAAAAGAAGTGGAGGCCTAGAAATACATAAGAATAATACAAGGTATGATATTAGAGGCTAGACCTATCTAGACCAGTAACTATATAAAGATATGGAAAGTAAAAAAGTGAAAGTGTGAAATAGTAAAAGGGTAAAGATGTGAAAGAGTCACATAATGTGACAATGTAAAGAGTAAACATGGTGTTAGAAATAGTAAAAGTAAAGAAAATGAAAATATGCATTATAACAATATCAGTTGCACTTCAATATGCATAAGTGCCTTCTAGTGAGATTTTTTCAGATTTGTGCTAAATTGGCCAAGTTGGCTAATGGCAAAGGCAAGATCAGGGCATAAGATGACAGTTAGCCAAGTAATGCTGCCTGTTATAATTTATGCTTTTTCTGTTATAGGTCCCAACTAAATCAAGAGGGAACAACCTTGGGGAATGCCCATACTGAAGAAAACAAAGAAGTGGCAGCCTAGCAAGCACAAGAGAACAAGGAAACAAGAAAACAAGTGCTCTAGATTGGGGAATCAGTCTATGCCCTTGCCCTTCTTTATATATTGCTATTTACTATGCATGGACCAGGCCATGAGGAGTACATGAGATAGCTAGTGTATAGAGAACAAAGCTAAATAAGAGAATAGGGCAAAGGGGAACTAAATAGGAATTAATGGCAGATAAGGAGTAGAGAGTAAAAAGAAAGCAAGGCAGCAATGAGGTATGATATTAGAAGGCTAGGCCATGACATCATAAAAAGCTATGCTACAATAAGGTAAAAGACTAGACCAAGCTAGATGTTATGGTGTTGATGTTGAATGGTGTGCAGATGAGGCTAACCCTAATTAAGGGCTTGGTGATATTGGTATGGGATGAGAGTAAAGCAAAGTATATGAGTAAACACAAGTACTAGATAATACAAGTGCTCAAGACTAAGGCTTGAAACATTTTAGGGCTACAGTATTTATATAGTACAAAAAGGTGCATGGACCAAGACCCTGATGGGAATATTCCCACAGACCCTGAGGCACCATCAAAAGAAGAGAAGCATTTGTGAGAATAGCCAATGGCTAAAAGAGAGTAATGCTTCTATAATGAAAGGGGACAGAAATGAAATGCAGGCTAAAGACATGAGGCTAACTCTATGCCCTGAGTCTAGACCTGTTGTGTGACTTGTCACATGCCTTGATAAGATAAAAGATTAGATAACCACATGGAAAGATAAGATAAGATCACATGGTTGAAATTTGAAAAATGTGGACTATAACACTACTCCCTTTTTAGGTCTCAGATTCCAGATAAGACACCTTTAATGGTACAGCTTCAGTGCAATTGTCATAAGATTTAAATAGAGAATGGAAAGTTGCCAGATCTGTTGTGAATAAGCATTGAGGAGCTGAAGGATTCAGTTTGTGAAATTCTTCAATTAATTCAGAAGTGTTGGCAAGATCTTCCTTTGATTGCCAGGTATGATCTGCCTTGCCATATCCTGTCCAATGTACTAGATATTCCAGTTTTTCTTTTTTAACTCATGAATCAACAATGTAATCCACTTTATATTTGACATGTCCTTCCTTGGTAACCACTATAGAATCTGGTGTGAGAATGTCTTGCCCCTGTAATAATGGAAGATATGGTTTGATCTGTGATATATTGATTGTGGAATGAATTTTCATGGAAGAAGGCAGTTTAAGATAAACTGCATGAGGAATAACTTCCATAATTTCAAATGGACCAATTCATTTCTTGATGAGCTTTTTGAACAGATAAGAAAGCATGAGGTTTTTCATGGATAACAGAACTAGTTGTTCTTTTTTATATTCTGGCATAGTTTTGATATTCTGTTTTTCCATACAAGCCTTTGTCTGTTCCAATGCTTTTTTTACTTCCTTAAATGTTTTAGACATGTTTTTTAAAAAGAGAAAAGAGAGTACAGAATTTGTAGGTGCTTTGAAACCCATTTGCAGATGATAAGTCTTTGTGATTTCAAAAGGAGTGGTTTGGGTTGAAGTAGAATAGGAATTGTTATAATGATATTCAGCTAGTTTGAGCCAGTCTGCCCAAGTATCTTGCCATTTAGATATGAAGCTCCATAAATATGTTTCCAGTTCTCTATTGATGTGTTCCATTTGCCCATTTGTTTGTGGATAATATGCTGTAGAGATCTTCTGCTTGATTTGAAGAATCTCATTAAGGTGTCTTGTAAACTCCAAAACAAACTGGGGTTTGTGATCCGAAACTATTATAGAAGAAAGACCATGTCTGGACCAAACATGATCCCTAAAAAGGTCTGCCATATAAAGAGATGAAAGATATGAAAGATATGAAATAAAAATGATCTCTTTTGAAAATCTGTCCACTACTACCATAATAGCATTAAATCCTTTTGAAATTGGAAGTCCTGTAATAAAATCAACAGAAATATCTTCCCATGGCACCAAAGCTATAGAAAGTGGATGAATAGAAATAATAGGTTCTGATCCCTTGAATGTAGCACATGAAGAACAATGTAAAACAAATAATGCTATATCTTCACAGAGACCAGGCCAATAATAAAATCTTAAAATGAGATGTCTAGTGTGATCTTGACCAAAATGACCACCTAGTGGTGAAGAGTGAAATAGATTTAAAGCTTGAATATGTAACTCTTTTGGAACAAATATTTGTTTGTTTTGGTTTAAATAAACTTTGTTTTCTGGACTATAACACCAGTGTGGAGAAAGCTGAAGATCCACTGATGCTGCTTGAATCTGACTAAAGAATGAAGAAGAAAAAAAATTGCTCACTGAAAAACAGAAATGGAAAGCATGATAACTTGTTTATTTGGTTCCAGTTTGCCATCAAAATGGTCTTGTCTTCTGAAGAGAGCATTCACTTGTCCATTAGAAGAACCTGGTTTGTAAATCATTTTGAAATTAAATTCAGCCAGAGTGGCCTGCCATCTAGCTTGACAAGAAGATAAATCTTGTGGACATTTCCAATATTTCAAATTCTTGTGATCTGTCCAGATCTTAAAGGAATCTTGTTCTATTAAATAATGATGCCAATTGTGCAAGGCCTGAATGACAGCCAGTAGTTCTTTGTCATATATTGGATAGTTTAATTCTGCAGCATCCAAAGAGTGTGAAATATATGCTGCAGATTACCAGAGACCATCTTCTTGTTGATAAGATAACATAGCATCAATGGTGACATCTGATGCATCAGTTTCAAGATGAACAGGTTTGGAGAAATTGGGATAACAGAGAAGGGGTTCAGAGGTAAGGATTTCTTTGAGATAAACAAATGCAGCCATACAGGCTGATGTTCATTCAAACTTAACATCCTTCTTTGTAAGGATATTGAGGGGGCAAGCTATATTTGCAAAGTTTGGCACAAATCTTCAATAATAATTTGTGAAATCTAGAAATGCTTGTATTTGTTTAACTGTTTTTGAAATAGGCCAATTCTAAACAGCACTAGTCTTGTTTAGTTGCATCTGTACCCCCTTTTTAGATACAACCATGCCCAAATAATTGACCTATTATTGAGCAAAATGACACTTTGATGATTTAAGGAAAAGGTCATGGTTATAAAGATTACCTAATACTTCTGCAACTATTTTCAAATGTTGTTTATGATTCTTGTCTTTCATGAATATCATAATGTCATCTATATAAATGACAACATGTTTCCACATGTCATGGAAAATGACATTTACCATAGCCTAAAAAGTACTTGGTGAGTTACACATGCCAAAATACATTATCAGCAGTTCAAAGGCTCCAATAGGGGTGGTAAAAGCCCCATTTCATTCATTACCTTCCTTTATGTGAATGTTGTTGTATCCCCATCACAAGTCTAGGGTTGTGAACATATCTGCTCTGTTAAGTTGATCAATTAGTGTAGAAATCAAAGGAAGCAGATAATTGTTCTTTATGATATACTTATTTAAATACCTGTAATCAATAATCATGTGTTTTCCACCATCCTTTTTACTGATAAAAAACACCAGTGATGTTTGAGGGGATTTTGATGACCTAATATACCCCTTTTTTGTTTCCTTATCAATGAATTCATGTACTTCTTTTATTTCTTTGTTTGATAATGGAATAATATGTCCTTTTTTTAGCACAAAGTTTTCTTTTAATTCTACTGCATGATCCCATAGTTTTCTTGTTGTCATTCTTTCTGATTCATGCTGTGAAAAGACAGGTAAGAACTCCTATAATTTCTTGGGTAATTGTTAAAACTCATCTGAGTACAAATTGTTACATTTTCCTCTCCTTTTCTTTCCTCTTTTCCTTTCCCTTGTCCTAGCTTCCACTCTTCTTGCACCATGGGTGCTTTCTTGTTCACTTTTACTCTTAGATTCTGCTCTTCTCACATT
The DNA here is from genome assembly GCA_038089275.1 of Pulveroboletus cf. rosaemariae. Classification (NCBI taxonomy): domain Eukaryota; kingdom Fungi; phylum Basidiomycota; class Agaricomycetes; order Boletales; family Boletaceae; genus Pulveroboletus; species Pulveroboletus cf. rosaemariae. The sequence continues at coordinate 14,892 of JBBPKN010000097.1, read as the reverse complement.
CTGGCCTTGCCCAGACTGCTCTCTTGTTATGCCCTTTGCTCAGGCCTTCTATCTCTTAATCAGCTGACTTATAATCATTCTATCTTTTTCCATCCATTTCCACACAGATACTTTACTCATCATTCATCAGCATGATTACTCAGTCAATCTCCACTTGAACCTTACTAGTTGTACTATAAAGTAGCATACTTCCTGTCTCCTCTTTCCCTATGCTACTTCTACCTTGTGATTTCCTCACAGTCCTCACATCTCCTCTGTTCTTGTACCTACATACTTGGAATCCACTATTTGTGTCCAGGCACTTAACCTGAGAGTCATTAGCATCTGACTTTGGCACACCCCTGGAAGTGTAGCTGGTACCTCTAAAGGCACAACACTTTGTTTGTTGCCTTCCACTCATCTTGAGGCTTACCTTTGGTTTGCCTCTTCCACTCTTCCCATAGCAAGGTCTATGCCTGTCTCTACCCAGGCCTAGCATAACAAAAGAAGTAGCATATTCTACTTGTGGCTATCATTGCTATAGTCTGCTCCCACCATTCTGCTGAAACATCCTTTACTGTTCAATTCTCTCTGGGGTGAGCCTTGAGCCTCTACCTTAGATCCTCTTGAGTTCACTTCAGAGCCTAAGAATCCCTCTTCTCCAGATTGCTCTTCCACACCAGAAGACACACTTGCAGATATCCTAGTCCCCTTTCAAGAAGAAGTATGAGAAGACCATGACCTTGCTCATGAACTCTTTTTTTCCTTACATATTCTCCAAGCCTAGACTTCATCTTCTCCCACTCCTGTCTGACACTGACCTGTGTTCACCCTTCCCTGACCCTCTTTGACAATTGCCATGTCTGGCTTCTCCACCTCTACTACTAATCCAATAGAACTTTGTCTTGGTGCTCCTGAGCACTTTAATGGTGACCAATCCAAGGCCAAGAAGTGGCTGGACACAGTCCAGTTCTACCTCTTTGTTAATAGTGCAGTCTATGACTCTGATGAAAAAAAGATCACCATTGCCCTCTTGTTCATAACTAAAGGGCCAGCATTGTCATGGGCTGCAACATACCAAAAGAAATGTATCTCTGGCATAACCATTACCTTGGGAAAGTTTTCCAATTTTACTTCTGAATTCCTGAAAGTTTTCCAACAATAGAATATAGTCAATGCTGCCATTCATTGGTTGGCAAACACACAAATGAAACAGGGAAAGAAAGGTGACTGGATGCCTTCCCTAGCCAAATACACTGCTAAGTTCCAGAACTGAGTTATCTCTGCTAAAATCACTGATGATAATGTTCTCATCAGTTACTATGAAACAGGACTCATGTCCTACCTTTCCTGTCATATCCACAACCTGGATATGATCCTCTCAACTATTGATGAGTGGTATTCCAAGGCTGCTCACTTCCAAGGAACTACAGAACACACCTGCTCCATAGAACAATGACAAAAGAATTCTTGTGTGTTTGCTTGGACTCCCATGTTCCCCTCTACTACATTCAAACCTGAGAAGGACTCAAATGCAATGGACATTGATGCCATAAAGAAGGGCCACCTAACCAATGCAGAAAGGGTCTTCTGCATCAAGAATAAACTTTGTTTCAGATGCTGGAAACCCAGCCAGATCAACATCACCTGCCCTAATTTTCCTGCTTCTTCCTTTTCTTTCACCATCACCAAAGAAACCCCTCATATCAAGACAGTTTCTGCTAAAGAACCAATAATGAAGATCAAGGAGGTTAGTAATGATGAATCTGATAATGGGGTGGTGAGAGTAGTTGTGAAGAAAGAAAGAAAGAAGATGTTACAGTCATAGTGTCAGACCTTGTATGAGAAGTGATAAACCTAATCCGATGTGGGCCTTGGGATTGTGCCAATGTTGATGTTAGTGTCAATTGGAAGAAAAAGAGGGTAGATGGTAAATGCCTGACCCTAGATGTAGTGCAGGACTTAGAGTGGGGAAATACTCAGGGTAGCTAAGCCTGAGAAGTGAAGTCCAAACACTAGCTTGTCTATTGATATGCCTAGATGGCTAAACAAACAAAGTGCTCAAAGCTGGGAAGCTAAGAGCTACATGAGTGGCCTATTTATACTATCTAGGGTGGTGCACAGACCACCAAGTCTAGCTGGGATAAATACTGATATAGTAACTGGGCATAGGGTGAGGGTATAGGATATGACTAAATGGCCATGTGTATCAAGGGACTAAATAGAAGAGAAGTACAAGAATGGAAAGAAAAACTGCAGAGTCAATAGATATGAAGACAGTACCTTAGCCTTGAGGCCAAGGAGATCCCATCTGAATCTCTGTTACAGATCAGATCCAATGTTATCTAGATTCAATTGGGAGATACCATTATTTGAGATTGCTGCTAATCCTATGCTAACCCTTTAGTTGAGGTAAACTCTGAATAAGACTAACCATAGCCTAGGGTTTGGCTCAATATAGCATAGGAGTCTCATGGTCATGTGCTTGTTATGTAACTCTTGTATATTCAAACTGTTTGTTTGTAACAGAAGAAGACAAAAAGGCAGGATTTTTAAAACAGAGTACCTTCCCTATGCAAGGTACTTCCTCCTTCTCTTGCACACCTATACTTGTATTTACTTCAAAGAAATCCATGAAAATTGTGATTCAAGTCTTTCCCTTATTTTGTATCAAGAAAGTTATAGCTACTTGTGCTCTTATCAATAGCAGAGCACAGATCAACTGCATAGACTGGGACTTTGTCAAGAAGAACCAGTTTCCCACTACCAAACTCTCCAAACTGATCATTATCTAAAATGTTGACCACTTGGAAAACAAGAAAGGTAAGATCACTAGGACTTGTAATCTCCTCCTTCATTTTGAACAGTCTGTTCTCCCAGTTTCCTGCTATGTAATTGCATGTGGGAAGGAGAACATTATCCTTAGACACCCATGGCTTCAAACCATGAATCCCACTATTGACTGGATGGCAAACATGCTTACCATTCCAGATTCCCTTTTGAATACAACCACATATTGCATCAATTCAGTCCATAAACCATGGTTTGATGGACTCCTTGATGATATCATTGTCCCCCACAATGAACTCTTGATATATTACTTGGACTACATTACCCCTGAGCAGTTAATCAATGACTCACTCTATAACTGCCACTCTAGCAGGATTCTAGATTGCTGCTTCTCCTATTTCCCCAAAATCACCATTGCTTGGCTTACCACATCCACTGAGCTAGCCATTGAGGCTAAAAAGGCCAAATCCAAGACAACTCTTCTTCCTAAGTATTTGCAATTCTCATTGATATTCTCTGACACTTCAAAAACCCTTGACCATCTTCTGCCCTCTTGTCCCTATGATCATGAGATCAATCTAAAGGACATGTTTGTCCTGAAGATAGGTAAGGTTTACCCCTTATTTACCCCAGAACAACAGGCCATGGAAAAATTCCTAGAAGAAAACCTTCAAGCAGGAAAGATCCATCCTTTCAACTCTTCTCAAGCTTTGTCCTTCTTCTTTGTCAAGAAGAAAGATGGCAAACTCTGCCCATGTAAAGACTATAGGTATCTCAATGAACATACCATTCATAATGCCTATTCCCTTCCCCTTATCTCCAATCTCATTGATAAGCTTCAGGATGCTCAGCTTTTCACTAAGTTTAATGTCTGATAAGGCTATAACAACATCTGCATTTGTAACAGACACCAATGGAAAGCTGCCTTCATTACTCACAAGGGGCTATTCAAATCTACAGTGATGTTCTTCAGCCTAAACAACTCACCTGCTACTTTCCAGTGATTCATGAATGATTCATTCTAAGACATGATTACTGAAGGATGGCTTATTATCTACATGGACAACCTCCTTATCTCCTTCCCTGATGCTAACACTCATCAGAAATGTACCTCCCATGTTCTTCAACAAATGATGGAGCTTGATCTCCATCTCAAATTGGAGAAATGCATCTTTGTTGCATCCCAGGTCAAATACCTTGGGATGATTGTTTATCCTGGTAAGCTTGCCATGGACCCTGTTAAACTCACTGATATCTCCCAGTGGCCCACCCCCTCTAAAGTCAAGGATATTTGGTCCTTTCTTGGCTTCACTAACTTCTACAGGTGATTTATCCCTAATTACTCCACTATCACCTATCCCTTCCTTGATCTCACCAAGAAAGCCAAAGCTTGGTCATGGTCCCCTGCAGCCCAGAAGGCCTTCAACTCCCTCAAGGCCATCTTCCTTTTTCAACCAGTATTGCAGATGCCAGATCTCATCCACCTATTCACCATTACTACCAATGCCTCTGCTTACACATTGAATGGTATTCTTCTTCAGACTAATGAGAATAGGAACTGGCATTCCTGTTCTTATCTTTCCCAGACATTCTCTGCTGCTGAGTGGAACTACAACATTTATGATCATGAACTTCTTGCAGTCATCCATGCCCTGAAAGCCTGGAGGCAATACCTTCTTGGCTTCTCTACTCCCATTTAGGTTTTCACTGATCATAAAAACCTGACCTACTTTAAATCCCTGCAGAAACTCAACTGACACCAAGCTTGCTGGCTTCTCAACATTGCCAACTTCAACCTATAACTATTGCATGTTGCCAGTTCCTTTCTTGCTGGGCCTAACACCCTCTCTCATTGCCCTGACCTTTGCCCTGACACTTCCCTGGATAACCAGGAAGTTACACTTCTCCCCCCTGAACTTTTTGTTAACCTTGTTGATGCTAACCTCTCCACTCACATTAAGAAACATCAACAAGGTAACCCCCTTCACCTCTCTATCCTACAGAAACAGGATGCATCTGCAGACAAGAAATTCCTCTGCTCCTGCATGTCTGATTGAAAGAAGACTGATGGCTTGCTCACCTACTGCAACTGGGTCTTTATCCCTTCTTTTATTAACCTTTGTCACAAGATTTTTCAACATTGTCATGACCACCCCTCTGCCAGCCATCCTGGATATCTCAAAACCCAACAACTTATCTCTGCCAAGTTTTGGTGGCCTGGCCTGGCCACTTTCATCTGCAACTATGTTGCCAGTTGCCCTGTTTGTCAACAGAACAAGACAAACACACATCCTTCTACTGCTCTCTCTTCTATCTGCTCCACCACCACTTGGCCTTTTCAACAGATCTCTTGTGATCTAATCACCAATCTCCCTCCCTCCTCTGGCTTTGATGCCTTGTTGGTCATGGTTGACCACAGGCTTATGAAGGGGGTAATTCTTTGCCCCACCAAGAAATCCATCACTGCTGAGGGTATTGCCACCCTCTTTTTCCACACTGTTTACCTCTGCTATGGTCTTTATGACAAGATCATCTCAGACCAAGGCCCCCAATTCACCTCTGCCTTTGCTAAGGAGCTTGGAAACCTCCTTGAGTATAATCTTTCCCTCTTCACTGCATACCATCCTTAATCTGACAGTGAAACTGAACAAGTTAACCAGGAGATTGAGATGTACATCTGCATCTACTGTGGCTCCAACCCCACCAGATGGGCTAATTCTATCACCCATGCTGAATTTGTCCACAATCACCACCCCCACTCCATTACAGGGCAATCTCTGTTCTATCTCATGATGGAATATAAACCCTGTGCCCTTCCCTCCATTATTGATGAATCACTGATGCCTGCTGTTACTGACTGCACTAATGCACTCCTTGCTGCTTGTAATGAAGCTCTTGCCACACACAATCTAGCCCACCAGATCATGGTATCCCATATCTGCTCTACCTTCTCCTTATTCACCAAGGGAGATAAGGTATGGCTAGAAGCTTGTAATTTGAAATGGGCTATAGCTCACCCAAAACTCTCTCCTAAATGGGAAGGACCCTTCACCATCACAGAAGTCCTCTCTCTGATCACCTATTGCCTCCATCTTTCATCCACATGGAAGATTCACCCTATATTCCATGCATTACTGTTATTGCCCTATCACAAAAATAATGTTCATGGAAAGAACTTTCCCACTCCACCTTCAGACCTCATAGAAGGTGAGGAGGAATATGAAATAGAGTGGATATTAAAACATCAAGGTCTCCTGGGTAACCATCAGTTTCTGATCCAATGGAAGGGGTACTTAGCAGAAGATGACTCATGGGAATCCAAGTGGAATCTGAAATGGTCTCAGTCTGCTCTGAATGAGTATAAACTCCTCCACCATTGCCATTTCCCCTCCATTACCTCTTCCACCCACTCCTTCTTTAAGACAAACATCCACCATTGCAAATAACAATGGCTTTCACTATTAATCCAGGTTTCTGTTCATGCAACACCCCCCTTGATACCCCTCCAGTCCCCTTATTGCAACTTTCCACCAAGGAAGTTTTTGTTGAGCTGTCACTCATCTCTTCTCCCTTTTCTTTTACTAATACACATTTCTTTTCTCCCCTTTCTGCTCTTGTATCTGAGCTCTCCTCTGAGGATTTTGTAACCTTGCCCCCTGCTATCTCCATTGGCCCTGCCATTATCACTTCCATCTCTGTCCCTCCTCCTGCTATTAATACTACATCCACTGGCATTATTAGCATTGACCTCCTGCTCTCTGCCCATGCCCTTTGCCATGGTGCCTCCTTTCCCAATTATGCCCATTGAGTCATGACTTATGTCATGGACTCCCACCTTGCTATCCCTATTGGCTTCCACTTAGATATGTTCTTGCCCTTGTGGCTCCTCTATCAAATATACATGCAGCTCCTCTATCTCCCTCTTCTCACTTCTGCCCTTGCTCATATTCCCCTTGCTTGGGTCTCTCTTGCTCAGGCCCTTATCACTTCCATTTACCAGAAACTCCTATCCAACATTGAAGCCCTCACCTATCAACTAGAGATGGGTGAATTCCTTACTGACCTTGACCAATATATGTATGAGCTAGCTACTGCCCAGGGATATATCTCCACTATCCCTTCCATATCCTCCCCTCCTCTTGATGATGATGAGCTTGCCACCCTTGAGCATACCAAAGCTTGGTGGACAGGCCTTCATGGTGATGGCCACCTTTCCCCTTCTTACCCTTGCTTTCACAAGGCCTGCTTTCACTGCTAATGCCTGGGCCACATTTGTATTCACTGCCCCTCTTACCAATGTCCCTACTGCCTCTGCTGGTACCCCAGACATACCCAAGCTTGTTGCCCTGCTCAATAACATGTTGTTGACACTCTTGTCTTCTCCTTTACTTCATCCTCCTCTCATAGTTTCTCCCACACCTCCTCCCATGGCTCCTTCCACTCTTCTCAATGCTCTTATGGCTTTTGCCACTCACAGGGCTCCTATCATTGCTCTCCTGTGACTATGTTACCCCCTTTACCTTCATATCATACCAACTGAAACACAAGCAGATGTGCTGAACTGACTAAACCCTAACCTAGACCTTGGTGAGTACCTTCTTATCTTCTGTTCTAGGGCTTTTGAACTAGTGGCCCCTAACTAGGCAATGGATGCAAGAATGAATCAAGCTAATCCAAAGGTTATTGGATCACTTGTAAAAGCTATAGGGGCATTGTCTTATGAATGCTCTGTAAAAGGAATGATCTCTCAGAGGCAAGACTAAACCAAAGCTCAAGTAAGCAAGACTGGGGAATCCCAGCTTGCCTACCCTTGCTTTTATATATTACTGGGAATGATGCACAGACCATGCTAACCAAGTACAGATGCTACCTAATCAGGGAATGCCCTAAACCCTAATAGATAAGTAAGAATGGAAGCATGGAGCTGAAATGAGAAGTATGGCAGGAGGCCATGCAGATGTGGGAGAATGGAAGAGAAGTATCTAGGAAATAAATGCAGGATCAGAGGTGCTTGCACCATAAGGACAGAGATCTCTGCCACAGATGAGATTCAATCTATAGATCTGCCACAGATGCATCTAGGGTTCAGATTCAGATTCAGATCTAGATCAGATAAGATCCATGGAGATAAGAAAGAAGGGCAGTTTCAGGGAAGATCCTGGGAAGATTCATGTCAGGTAACTTATTGTCACATGACCACTGCTGGGGAAAAAGAATAATAAATACTCTTAAGGAAACTAGATCACAGACTAGAGTTAAGCTTAAAATGGGGTGTTTTGTGCATGATCACATGATGTCATGTGACTAGTTTTAGTGCTGAAGTATCACTTCATAACACTGACAATGACTTCTGCAATAACATTATTAATGAGATTGGCTAGGTCAATATCACTGGCTCTTCCAGGCCCTCTTATAATGCTTTTTGAGGTGTCATAAGTCTTCCACCCCTAGCAGGGGGGTAATGTTACATTTTCCTCTCTTTTCCTTTTCTCTTTTCCTTTCCCTTGTCCTAGCTTCTGCTCTTCTTGCACCATGGGTACTTTCTTGTTTACTTTTACTCTTAGATTCCACTCTTCTTATGTTCTGGCCTTGCCCAGACTGCTCTCTTGTTATGCCCTTTGCCCAGGCCTTCTATCTCTTAATTAGCTGACTCATAATTATTCTATCTCTTTCCATCCATTTCCACACAGATACTTTACTCATCATTCATCAGTGTGATTACTCAGTCAGTCTTTGCTCAAACCTTACTAGTTGTACTATAAAGTAGCATACTTCCTGTCTCTTTTTTCCCTACACTACTTCTACCTTGTGATTTCCTCACAGTTCTCACATCTCCTCTGTTCTTGTACCTATATACTTGAAATCCACTATTTGTGTCCAGGCACTTAACCTGAGAGTCATTAGCATCTGACTTTGGCATATCCCTGGAAGTGTAGCTGGTACCTCTAAAGGCACAACACTTTGTTTGTTGCCTTCCACTCATCTTGAGGCTTACCTTTGGTTTACCTCTTTCACTCTTTCCACAGCAAGGTCTATGCCTGTCCCTATCTGAGCCTAGCATAATACAAATATACTGTTAAAACTTATATCAATCTCCTTTCTGCACATAGTTCTTGTTGTCCAGAAACTCTGGAAATGTCTGAAGACTTCTGGAGAGAGTCAGGAAGGGTTGGTTGATTGAATGGAACTTGGCTTCACCTTATATGGTGTGCCCTTGCACTTTCTAGTGTCCCAATTTACATAAATGTCAGAGGTGGAGAAGAAAACTGTCTTGGTGCTCAATAGAAGGGACAGGCAGGATAAGGAGAGTCAAGTCTAGTCATGGAGGTGGGACCTTATGACTCCTTCAAGGATATCACTTGGTCCTAGAGGTTCTCTGGAGTAATCCAGAGGGTTAGAGTGAGCCCAAGGGCTTGAGCAGAGTGAGAACAAAGACAAGGGGATGTTTATGTCAATATTTATACTGAGGTACAAGATACAAAACCACAGTACTTATACCTCAGAGAGGCAGAACTATCTAGGAGTGTAGCAAAGTAAGACAGGTGCAAACTCAGAAGCAAAGCAAATGTTTAAATATTTAAGAAATGAATGGAGATGTCAGGGAAGACAATGTCCAATCATATCAGACTGAAACTGAAGGGTGACAGGATGAAACAAGGGGAAGCAAGAAACAGGAATGGAACAGGAATAGTAATAATGATGGTAATGATAACTGAAAGCAGGAATAGTAACAGAGTTATACTGGAATGGTTCAGAGATGACAAAATTGAACTAAGGTAGTACTTAACTGGAACTGAAATAGAACTGAAAATGGAATAGGGGGGAGCATATACCACTGAGGGGCAGGAAGCATACATGCATAGCTGGGGTGGACTAGAATGGTAATGGAGGGTCAAAGTTGCCTGGAGGGAAGTTAGAGAACTAGAGTAGCTTACTAGGTATGAGGACTAGTCATAAGCTGGGTTGGAATAGGGTCAGAATTGGGTTGGAGATATGGAATATGATAGTATTCCTCCCTTAGGCCTAAACCCTTGAAGGCCATTGGCCCAGGATATGGAGGGTACAGATACATGATCTGAGATAGTGTGGTAATGGGCATGTGATCATGTGTTTAGTAACATCAGAGAGGTAGAGTGGAGAGTTGTGGAGGTAATGGGCACATGACCTTGTTTAGTGACAATGAGGTGGAAGAGCAGAGTTTCTCAGCTTGCTCATGAATAAAAATGGGGACTTCATGGTAGCCTGTCCTTTCTTTATTACAACAACATGGCCACCTATGATGACATTGCAACATGAATGGATGAGCAGCTCATGGAGCTCACTGATGACAATGAGGCATTGAGTGATGTCAAATATGCTGAGCACAAGAGGTGCATGAAGGCAAGAAAAGAAGAAGAGCAGAGGAGGGCAGAAGAGGCCTGGAAGGCAGTGGAGAAGGCTACCCAAAGGCAGGCCAAGGAGGTTAAAAGGGCCTGGTGGGTGGCAGAGGTGGCTGCCCAAGAAAAGGTGAGTACCACAGTCATTTACCTGAGAGCAGAATAACTGAAGACCCTCAGGTGACACAAGTGCAGGCTCAAGCAGGGCCTAACAACAACAAGGGGAAGCAGAGGATGGAGGAGGCACTGACATGCCAGAGGTGCAAGAATAGAGGAGTGAAGTGTGAGGTGGGTGTGTGGAAATTCACATTGTGCTTGGCCTGCCAAGAGGCCAAGGTGAGGTGTGAATGCCCAGAGGAGAAGAAGCTGATGTGAAAATGGCAATGGAGGGATGTGGAGGAGGAGTGGTTTAAAAAGAGGGCTTACTCAGAAGGAGCAAAAGGCAGCACTGAGCAGGTGGCAGAGGGCTATTACCTGCTGGCAGTAACTATATGGAAGATGAGGGGCTGGATAGTATGGGAGATGAGGAGGGAGAACTGGCTGCTAGTATAGCTGGTCAACATTCTCAATCCTACATGGAGGGTGAATAGAGAGGATGTGAAAAGTGGGTTAAAGGATGGCAAAAAGAATGAGGTGGCAGGAGAGATGGCAGAACTCAGGACAAAGGTCCAGGAGGAAGTGGGGAGAAAAGAAAATGAAGATATAATGGTACTAGAGTAGAGTAGTAGTTACTCTAGTTTGTCTTCATAACAGAGGTTGAGATTCAGAAATGACCCAGGGGGCTGGGAATTAGAATATGAAAAGGGGCATCAATAACTACTGAAGTGAAGGCTTCACAAGCCTTGAGTAAACAAGTTCAGAGCAAATGCAGAGTAAATCTGGAAAGTAAGATTTTCACAAATTGCAATAATCTGTCAAGATGAAATCTCATGACCAGGTAAGTGGTGCCTTGAGTGGTCATGGGGTAATATGGAGAGCAAAAGAACAATCAAGAAGGAAATGGAAGAATTAACTGAATTCCCTAGAGGGATGAGATTAGAGATCAATGTCAAAACAGTTGCTTCTGACATAGAAACAGAGAAACTGAAAAGGAACAAAGGGGGCAGAAGCAGAGAGACACAGGGCTCTAGGAAGACTATCAGAGAGAAGGTCAAAAATTAGACTAGAGCTGAAATGCAACTGTTATGTTCTAAGGCTGCTCCTATCAGACGGTGACACTTCCTGATGTTCGGGCCTTCACGGTTACTACGGCTTCGATAAGGTTCTTCTTGGCTAACCCTAAAGTAGGGGCTGACTTGATGCTATGGGCGACATTGATGATGAAAGAGTGACAGCAGTGATAAAAGAATGATCAAGCCAGGAGTAATGAATAGCCACTTGATTAGATGCTCTGTTACTGCATACTAGATACAAGTGCTCAAGACTGGGGTCTTGAGTCTTTGGATGCTACTGTATAAATACTAATCCCAAGTGCACACGGACCAAGTCCAGGGCAAAGGGAATCTTTAAATAAGGTAACTGGGCATAGGGCGTACTTACTAAGAGTATGACCAAACGGGCCATGCGGATAAGGGATGGATGTGGGAGAGGCAGTGTGGAATGGAAGGGAAGGGTTCTATATTAAATAGCCGGTCAGGGATAGCGGAGATTAAACCATACCCTCAACCATGAGGCCGAGGAGATCCCATCTAGAGTTCTGCCACGATCAGATCTGACCCTCTTCTGGATCGAGATCAGATTCATCGGAGATCCGATCAGGAGATGCAATCTGTCATTTGAGATACTAGATCCAACCATAAGCTGTGCTCCCAACCATAAGGCAATAGAATATTAAATAATAGTGCTTAACCATAACCTAGGGTTTGTCCTTGTTTGGCAATGAAGTCCCACGGTCACGTGCTTGTCAGGTGACTGCACGATAGTGTTTGTAACAGCAACTGCTTGATGCATTGACCTAGAAAACCTAACACCTAGCCTTGGTGTGTACTGAACTATTCCTGAGTAGTTGCTTTGAATGTAAAGCAATCAAAACTAGGCAAAAAAAATAAGAAAACTGATAAGAGCCAAGAAACCTTAGGAACTGGAAGGTTCAAGTGCACAAGACTGGGAAAACCCAGGCTTGGACTGACCTCCTTTTATATTGCTACAATATGTGCATAGACCATGTAAATGGTGCTGGCCCTAAATAAGTGTACAGTAAGCAAACCAATGGCATAAAGGAAGTAGGGACCTAGAAATACAGCAGGAAACAATAAGGCATGACATCAGAGTCTAGATTGCTCTTGTTTTGTAACATGTGAAGAAGTGAAAAGGTGAAAAGTGAAGAGGTAAGATGTGAAGGTGTGAAATATGTGAAGGTGTGAAATAGTCACATGATATGACAATGTAAAGAGTTATAGTAGTGAGACAAAAATGCCAGAAAAGGAAAAAAAATAAAAAAGTACATTATAATAAGAGCCTGATAGTCAAATGAAGAATCCAAAACAAATGTCAAAAGGATTAGATCTAGGGTGGGAAGAAATGGAGTTGAGGAAGGTTTTTTATTTTCAAAGGGAACTGAAATATGCTAATTGCCAGTGAGATAGTTCATTGTGTGGCTAGGGGTCAGAGCTAAATTGGAGTTGGGTGAGATTCTGATAAAGCAGGTAGGGACAGAAATGTCAAGGACATATCCCATTTCTAATGTTCTTATTTGGTGAGCTTCAATACTGGTCCAATGAACAACTAGCTCCTTGTCCCCTTGACAGGGTGGGCCTAATACAGGCCAAACATCTGGAGCATATGAGGAGGAGATTAGCCAGCCATATGGTTCTAAATTGGAGAGATGCTACATGATCATCAGGAGAACAGAGGTCTGGGACTGGAGGCATAGAAGAAGTAGCTGGAGGGGCAGAGCAGACACAATCTGGGGGTTCAGCAGTTAGGGGAGGTGGGGAGTCAGAGCTTGTGGGGAACCACCTGGTTGCAGATGCCATTTGAGAGGTTGGTGGTTATCTTTGCCAAGAGATGAAGGAGCAAAACAAGCTTCTTCAGGACCTAGTCCAGATCAAGCTGGTGAAGGGTCATCAGGCTGGATATATTGTGGCAGGGGAACCAAGGGTCATTCCTGTCAACCTTGAGGCTAAGGCTAAGTGGGAGAATGGTGGAGTGGTGGTTGGAGAGAACCTGGAGGAGTGGATGTTCCACTGAGGGTTGCTCACTGGTCTCACCTCCTATATTTCACAAGTGAACATGTATACTGATTGAATTGCACATTGTTCATGTGCTGCAGCAAGGGAAGAGAGATAAGCTACTTAGGAGAGGAATAAAGGTGATCAGAGATAATTGGAGATGGGTGCAGTTGACATAGGTAGGGATCAGTCACTGCATGAGTGGTAAGGGTAGTCAGAGGGGGCAATTGGCACAGAGCATGTCTGGTCATTGCATGAAAAGGTTGATATTTGACTAGGTGAACTGACACTGTGGCAGAAGAGACCGGAGATGGAATGGAGGAAGGTTGGAGGGGTAAGCAATGGAACTGAGGGGAGGGCAAGAGTGCTAGCTGACTGGTAGGTTGTGGATTTCTAGGTGTGATCAGTGGTTACTAGTGTGGTCACTAGATGCTATCTCCTCCTTAAGGTTAATGTCCCATTGTCAACTAGGAGACAGAAAACAAAGGGGCAAGAGGCAGTGCAAGGTGTGAAGCAGAAGGTATCCAGAAATACCCAGAAAGATGGGAGAGAGGTCAGAGAGAAAGGCCAACCAAAGGGACAGACACAGAAATAAAGAGTTCCCAGAGAACACAGGAAAAGCAGAAATATCCCCAAAGGAGAAGGAAAACCCAGGGAAAATGAAAGGACAGGTTTCTGGATGACAGATCAGGGGAGGAACAGGAACTGAAGGTAAAGAGTAACAGAGTCATTGGAACAAGGCTAGAAGACCAAGGGATTTCCAGGGCAAAACAATGGAGAAATTTGGAGGAGGTTCTGAAGAAATGAGCAGCATTCCCAGGAGACACAGAAGAGCAGAATTGTCTCCAGGGAAGGAATACCCAGGGGAAAGAAGCAGGATTCCCAGAAGATGCAGAAGAGCAGAATGTCTTCCAGGAAAAAAAATACCCAAGGAAACAGAAAAACAGGTTCTGAGATAACATACAAAAAAAGTAAGGAAATATCTGCAAGCAGGAATGGAGTTGTTAGGAACAATGCCTGAAGAGCAAGGATTTCCTGGGCAAGAGTTGGAGAGAATGGAGAGGTGCAGAGATAATTCTGTGAAAAAGGTTTCTCAGAAGGGAACAGAGAGTGTCAACAGCAAGGAGATTATAGGAAGGTGGTGCATAAAACAATGTAGCACCATACAGAGGAAATCCAAGCAGGGACCCATAGCAAACAGAAACAAAGCTCAAACAACTGCAAGTAGGAAAAGAAAGAGTAATCACAGCACAATCATGATGGAAGAGTGAGCTTTCTAGGGAGATGGAAAGGGATGAAGATGCCTGGAGAGGGCAAGAGACTTTTGGTATGTGAGACAAAACATGGGGAGCATATCAGAGTGCAGAGGAAGAGAGGTGGTGCTTCTGAAGCCTGGTTGGTCAGCAAGGTGAGTATATATTAGCTATAAGGATAAGGAAACAGATGGCTGGTGTTACAAACGCTATCGTGCAGTCACCTGACAAGCACGTGACCGTGGGACTTCATTGCCAAATCAAGTTAAACCCTAGGATATGGTTAAGCATTATTTAATATTCTATTGGCATATGGTTGGGGTT